>PVIY010021482.1:0-42376 GCA_004026745.1 Myrmecophaga tridactyla | reverse complement strand
CCATCAGCAATTTAACTGACATGATGGTATGATGAATTTAGTAGATGGTTAATTACTAACAGTGGTTAAAGAGGACTCAAAAAAGTCCAGAATTAGCAAATGCAGAAAGCAGCCAATATGTCTAGGCTGTGAGAATGTGAACAGCGAAGGAACTAAGAATTTCGAAGAGCACTCCCCCATGAGCATCCAAGGCTGAGATCTAGTCCTTGTCACAGAAGGCATGGCTGCCACAGGAACACACAGACTACCAGTGGCAAACTTCAGAAATCACGGGTCCCGAGTTTGTCTATAGGAACAGCTCACTGAGTGGCAGAGAAACTTGCAGTAGTATCTGCTAATGTGTTGTATGCAATCTCTTGGCTCCTATGCTGAGAGAAAGCACACCAAAACCATAAAGGGAACCTTTATGAAAAGTCTTGCGGTGTGCTTTCAGTGTCCTCTAGCCACAAAGCCTAACAAGAGTCAGCTGATAAAGGAGAAATGCTTGCACGGTCCAGCCCCAGGGTCAGCAAGAGGGAGCTGAGAGACAAGAACTACTAACTGCAGTAGCCAATGGTGTGCTGGAGGCAAACCAGCTCACAAGAGTCAATTGTGTGCATCTTTTATCAGCTGCACTGAGTGATGTCGGGTAGATAGTTTGAAATTGGCCATGTGCCATTTTAACAAATTTTTGGTGCCCACTAGCACAGTTGCCTTTTAGAGAAAGATCACAAGGCTTTCAAATTAGGACATGTTTGAAAAACTCTGATGTACAAACCAGAGTGCCAAGTTTCCTCTGCACTGGTAATTTGAAATGGAATCTATGCAACAGAAATCAGCAAAGATTGCATGTCAGTGCTTCTTGCTGCTGCTATTTTGATGTTTGAAGAGCCATTTTATCAGCACACCACTGGGCACAGCCCACTTTTGGAGAACAAACATTCTTTGAAACAAAGAATTTAATTTTAAAAAAAAGACAAAAACCACATTGACAAACATACATATAAAGGATCATGTATTTAAGAAATATATAAGCTGTGAAGTCTGGCAGTGTAAATTGTATTCTCTAGTCTTTCCTAGCTGTGTGACTCTGAGCAAGAAGTATAATCTCTCAAAATTAAAAGTTTCCTCATCTGTAAAATAGAGAAAATAACAGGGTCTCTCTTAGGATTGATTTGAAGATTGAGCAAGATAACCCAGATCAAGAGATCAGCACAGAATAAATCCTTTCTAAATGTGAACAATGATGAGGAATAAAGCCAAATAAAACCCTAAGGAAATTTTCTCAATGTGTTAATATTAAAACGCAGATAAATATACCATGCATGGATGAATAGAAACACTAATTAGTCTTTACAAAATTTTTGTATTATAATACATTAAAATATTTCTAACATTTTCTAAAGGGATTATAAATCCTTTAAAACTTATTTTCATAGGTTAATTTTTTTTTCACTAGCTCCATTCCTGGAAAATCATCTTAAGGTTCCATCCAAAATATGAAGGGAAAAACATTTTATGCCTAAATATTATAATCATGATATCATTTATAATGGTGACAAATCATAAAATATGAGATTGTTTAAGTAAATTTACTTTAAGTAAATTACATTTACTTAAGTTTAGGTTTAAGTAAATTTAAAGTATAGAGTAGGGATTAATTAGCAATATTGTACAGTCCTTCAAACAATGTTCCTTAAGTGTTGGGATTAATGTAGAAAATATAATTATAATATAAAGGAAGAAAAAGTATATATGCTATGAGTGCAATTGTGAGTGGGAAAAAATAAACATGGAAAAAAACAAATGCAAGCAACTTGTCTTAGTTTGCCAGGCTACTATGGCTGCTATGGCAAATTAAACACAACGAGTTGGCTTAAACAATGTTTAAGTTTCAAGGCTTAGAAGAAGTCCAAAATCAAGGCTTCAGCAAGGTGGAGCTGGCTACTGGTGATCCTTGTGTCTTCTTAGCTTGTATGCTGGCCTCAGGTCACATGGTCATGTCCTCCTTTTTTTTCTTCCAGCTACCTTGACTTCTGGCTCCTAACTCCTCCCTTGATTCTCAATTTCATCTGCTTATAAAGGACCCCAGATATTCAGATTATGGCCCACAGTGATTCAGCTGGGCAACACCTTAACTGAAATAACATCTTCAAGAGATCCTCTTTACCAGGGGTTCACAGCTGCCAGAATGTGGATTAAGATTAAGAACAAGCTTAAATTGTGATACATAATTCAATCCATCATAGAACTCTACAGTCAATTAATAGTACTTTACTTCAGGATTACAGAGAAGTTGTGCTTTGTTTCTTTCCCATTCTATTTTTCCAGGTTTTCTAGTTTTTCAGTAATATAATTAAAATATAATTTTTAAATGCTTAAAGAAATTTCTGTTTGTAACAACAATGACTTAAATATATCTTGCAGGAAGAAATACAGGAAATTTTTTTGTTATGTGCTAATACAAACCTGCCAAAAAATTACTAAATAGTAGTAATAAGTAGACCCAAATGTAGGAGGCAGGAGAGAAAAGGTGTCTATGGATCTACATAACCATACTTAGCTAACTGTTATCTTCTATCTATCATTCTATTTTTCCATCTATCTATCATCTATCCTGGAGGCAACAAGTTCCTATACTTCTGTCACATCAATATTTCTTTCTGTTTGAAGAAATATCAGAGGAGGAATGAGTCTAATTTTTTTCCTATGTATATATCATTGAGTTTTCATAGAATGAGTGAAGCACTTTGAGGGTTAGGAATTTAGTAACTTGTTAACCTCATTATTGAGTCATGAACCCTTTTCAGCCTCTCTTGAAAAGCCGATTACTCTTTTCCTTTAATACATCAAATGATATTGACTCATGTTCATGGAAGCTGTTCCATTCTGAATTCTTATCTTTCCTTTTCATGGAAACTCTTCTGTGCGAAGGAGCAATTCATAGAAATTCTCCTCTATTCTAGTATAAATATCCCCAATTTTTTACATTATCTTTCCTTTCAAATCTATCATGTGTTTTAATAGCTGTTCTTTCTAACACTTCAATTTGCCAATGTTAAGTTCACAATTTGTTAGCAAGGATTGAACTCAGAACTCTGGAAGTTAAATGCAGACATAATTACCTATCCAGCTTTGGCAAGGAGAAACTTATTCTAGTTCAGTCATTTAAGTTACATGAAAGTTCACACCCAACTCCATTCATTCTTCTACCTAACACTCCAAGTTTTCAAGACATGAGAAAAAGTAGGAAAATTCATATAGGTAGGTATTTACCAGAGGAAACTTCTCTTGAACGTTAGATGATATAAACATTATATTTCTTCGGAACACATTAAGGGAAATGCTAATTGATAATTCAAAGAAATAGTGGTATACAGTTAGTGACATTTTTGTTTTGGAGGCTATATGGAAGTTTTTCACATGATGAGATGCAAACACAGATAGCCAGCCAGCTGAGAATGCATGAAAGGGCAACTTTGCTAGATCGAAGGGTCTGGAGGGGAAGGAGATAGAATGAGGGTAGTGGAGGGGCCTAGGTCATACTCTGCTTAGACTCTTGGGATAAGTGATAGGGGGTAGGGGTGGGGGTGAGCATGGGTCCTGGACTCTTGCCTTTATTATGACCCAGAGGAGAGAATTAAGGCTTTCCCATGGATGCTGGAGACTGGCAGCTTTAAACTATCTGGTTCAAAAATCAGAGGGACAAGGGCCACTTGGAGAAAATGAGGGCAGTTCTTATCATCCAAGCCATATGGAATTACATGCCTTAATTGTGTGGTATGAAAGGTCGGAAGCATCAAAAGCCATTTGGAAAAGTGGAGGGAGGCTCTTATAATCCAAGCCATATGGACATATAGGACTTGCTAGTTGCAGTTACACCCAAGGCAGGGCTAACTGGGGTGGTTGTTCAAAGGAGAAACTCATGCCTAAGCTGAACAAGATGTTGCGGCACCAAGTTTAATTTATTTTATAACATTACAATATCAAAATGAGCCTGGTAAACCTTTATTTTGATCCCTTCCTTTTAAATAATGTCCATTGCCACTTTATGATCTTTAGAAAATGGTGCTAATGGATCAAAAGGTTTGTTTTCTTGTTTGGGTTTCAGTGTTGGACATCCAATCATTCTAAGAGTACAGTCTCCTTGTAGATACTCAAAATGCATTAGTCGAATGCCTGATGGGCCAATGTTGCCTAAGTTTGATAAACAGAGCCACAGAAATAAGCACACATATTTAATTAGCATATCCTGTCTAACTCTCAACCTCCAGTGATTCTTTATCATGGCCTAAAGTTGACATATGTTCTAGAGACTAGCTACCCATAGAACATATCATTCTATAAATTTCCCCCTTTGTACACTGTGCTTCAGCTACACTGGCTTTCTTATATTCCTTTGGCATACCATGTATACCCATATGCCATTCTCAAATGCCACCTGCTCAGGAAGCCATTCCCAACCACTCTATTCAAATTGCATGAATCATCACTTGTGATACCTTTATTTGTCTTATGATACTTTTCACTACCCAGCAATTTATTATGAGCCCATATATTTTTTTCCCTCACTGGATTAAGGTTCCACATTATTAAATACTTTATTTTATTTTTTTTCTGCATCTACAGTGGCTAAAACAGTGCCTAAATCATAGTAGGTGCTTAATAAATATTGACTGACTGAATGAATGAAGGAATGAATGAATGAATACGATCCATGTTAGGAGGTAGCCCCGAAATTTCAGAATTGCAAAACTGAGAGCTAAGTGGTTAAATGCTTTCTCAAGTTAACAGGACTAGAGCGCAGATCTAGATTATCTAGACTGTTAGGTGCTCAAACCTACAACATACCATTGTAATCTATTCTTGGTACCCATCAAAGCACTTTCCTTTTAGGGCAAAATCAAAAGCGTTTTCAAATAAGGAGAATGTTTGAAAAACTCTGGCATGCAAACCAGAGTTCAAAGTTATCCTCGCATAGGTAGTTGGGAAATGTGAAAATGTCTCTGCGATATCTAGATTTGTCTTCACCCACGTCAGGTTGTTAATGCAATCTCACTGTGTTAAATGACTTGGTGAAATATGACATTGCCCTAGCACACCTAGAATGGAATGTGGTAAGCCCCGGAAAAGAGTTCTGTCCAGTTTTCGCTTTTTCTGTTCTACTGATACTGTTATCTCATTCATAAACAACCAAACCCCATGTCAGCTGCATCAAGATTGATTACTGTTTTTCACAAAACTTAAATTTGATGAATATAAGTCTCTGTTTCATTTATTTCAAGGTCTACATTGAATATACATATATATGTATTTTTTAATTGCCAAAAAACTTACAAAAAATCCCCACACACACACATTTTCTGTATGATAGTCTTAATTATTTATTTATCTGTAAATCTGCCAAATTGTATATTTTCTATAATAAGAATTGTTTGTTGTGATGTGTTAATGGATCATTTTTTCTTCCATTTTTCTTCATTTTCTCATCCCTTCTCTTTCCTTTCGTCTTCCCTTTCTCCTTCTTCCTCCCTCCCTCCTTCCTTCTTCTTCTCTCTCTTTTTCCCTCTTTTTCTCAACCTTTCTCTCTCTCTTTCCTCCCTTCCTCCCTCCCATCCTTCTTTCTTCCTTCCTTCTATCTTGATTTAACTCTCTTACTCAGGATAAGTTGTTTCCCAAAATATGATTTTAAAATAAAGACTGTATCAGGTAGAAACATAAATGATTAAATTATTTTTAAAATATCTCATATGCTCTAGTTTTTAATTTAAAATACTGTTTTAGAAATGATTTTATTAATGTCCCATTCCCTTAGAGAAGGGCAACCTATGGAATAATAGAAAGAATAGTTACCTTCGAATATATTAGCCAAGAGTTTATTCTTGTTCTGGGTACAATTGTTAAATATTGTTCACTGCCAGACTCCACAATTCTAAAGAATAAAAGAAATATTTATCTCAAAAATTCTTTCATGGCTTAGACAAGATGAAGTGAACGCCATGTCTTGGTAGGAGAGTTTAATGAACATTACCTGTGCTTCATTTTAATGCATCCTCAATTATTTTTCTGCTTTACTTGTTCTCCATCCAAACTACTACTTATTCTTATTTACAGCATTAGAATTTATCATAAGTAAATATTCTATGGCTTGTGTATTGCATCCTTAAAGGAAAATAGTACTACATATAACTATTAAATAATGGATAAATATCACCTTTCAAATGTAATTGTAAGTCTATAACAATGCAAAATCTCCTGCATGCAAATATAAAAATTATGTAAGCTGAGCTCAAGTTGCTAAATCAATATTATCAATAAGACAAAGAGAGTGGAAGTAGCAAAAGATAATGAAGGAAGAATCTATAACTAAGGAATTAATGCATCTATATTTTATTAATACACCTCAAGAAAATTGCCTTCTTTTTTATATGTTTGAAATTTCCTTAATGGAGTAAACCTTTATAGAACATCTTTGAACCAATCAACAAAAATTAAATAAATGAAAAGCTGAGACATTTATTGTATCTTTATAAATTGATGTTACAAATATGATCATTGTGAGACCAAAATTATATCCCCAATTGGTTTCTTATTGGAATGTGAGCCTCTAAAGGTCAGAGGCTGTATTTATTCACTGTCTTATGAAAAGCACTTAAAACAACCAATGATGTATTTTGTCTTCAAAAAAATTTGGCTGAAGGGTTAACAGTAATCCCACAGATCATTTCAAACACTGCTGTCCTGAAATTCTAAATCGATATCTATTTTGTTGTTATTTTTTCACCAACTTGGAATTGATTGCAATTATGTGGTTATGCAAAATGTATGAGATTTTATTTGATATGTATTTTGTGACAGTATAAAGAATATTGATTTGAAGCCACAGAAAATTTAAATTTAAATATAGGTACATGTGGGCAGTAAGTAGCAGAATTCTTGCCTGCTGTGCCGGAGACCTGGGTTCGATTCCCAGAGCCTGCCCATGTAAAAAAAATATATATATATATATATATATATATATATATATATATATATATATATATATATATATGTAGGCACATGTGTGCTAAGTACCAATAAAGTGCATCTGAAGTTTCTTCCAAGGATTCTAGAACACTTTTCAATTCATTAACAAAAAATGAAGCTCTTATTCAAGGTGCACAGGAAAAGGATCATAAATGAATCACATGATAAATAACTTCCCAGTGTAGAATTTACTCAGATGATAGGCAGAAGATAACATAATTGAATAATTCATTTATTCCAAGTCACCATTGGCTAACTATTACAATAACAATATCTGCATTGCCTTTTGATAATTGCAAATTGATTTCACATTTATTGGTCCTTACCACAATCTGGAGTTGTTAGGAGGCAGATGCTATAGCCCATATTTTACTGATTTTAAAGTTTTCAGAGAGGGTATTAAATATTTTCAGTTGATGGGAGAATTGCTATTTTCCCATACCTAGGCTATAACGTTTCTTTTATGAAGCTCCTGTTGGTGATGCAGTTTGATCTAATCATGCTATCCTTGATTTTGGCAGTGGAAGGGAATGAAAATGTTTCGCAAAATAATTCCACAGTTGTTGACTCTTTCTTAAGGTTTTAATGAATCAGACAGACTGTTTTTAGTGCCATTTCTGATATTATTATAAAAATACAATCAGCATCATTGGATAACTCTCATGATAGGCAGAGGTTAAGCATATGTATTGGGTTATAGTAGCTCTAAAATGTGACAGTGGATACAAATAATCAATTATGCCTATCAGACCTGAGAATTCACCAAAACTGTGTTTTGTACTACACATAAACTCTGAATCATTAGAAAAAAAAGAAATTTCATATTTATCCCCAAAGTATATAATTGAATCCCAGAAATTTTGTTGAATTGTATCACAGGGATAGCTTAGGGTACAACAGAAACTCTTAGTTTTGCTAAAAAGAATTGTGTATATTGCACGATACACATTATGATACTGATGGAAATTGTAAAGAAAGAATTATTCCAGTAGTAATCCCATGACTGCAACAAATCTAAGAATTCCACATTTGTGTATCCAACCAGATCTTGTCTATACATATGTATGATTTGAACACTATTAGACTCCTTGTATGGTTACAATGTTGTATGCTGACTTTTTCTTTTTACCTAGTATGATATGACACATTTTCCCAATTATAAGTTAGTCTTCAAAATTCTGATTTTAATAGTTATGTATTATTCCATTTTTAGACAGTTGTCTTATTTCCTTCATTAATAGTGCAAACAAAATTGCAATGGAATAACTTCTGCATAGGAACTTTATATTTTTTTCTTTTTATAACATATAAATATCTCTGAGCTGCCCTGTAGCAAGCTTTTCATCTCTGTTCCTACAGTTCCTACAATTCCTCTCTCCATTTCTTTACCTCCCTACACATTTTTTTTTTGTTTAATTATGAAGCCTTACCTAAGAGGCCGTAGCTCTGGTTTGGGAAAGAGAAGGTAATGTGGCAGGAGTAGAGACAATGGGCATTTGGGCCACTTCGTCATGTAACTTACTTGTGCCTTCAGGACCTGCTCTGGCCCTATCTCGTATATACCATTTCCATTTTGTGATGGAGTGCTGCTGCGCATGCTTAGATTTATGGCTTGGTGGGTCAGACAACCCAGCTCATGATAGGCATCTCAGGTCTCATGGTAACTTCGTGGCCCATGGTTAAGCGTTCAGTCCCTACTAAGGCCCAATACCAGGACGAAAGCTGTTTCTCAAAAGGAGACTAGTTATCTGTAGCAGATGGCAAGGCTTTGCTCCAAAATCCTAAGGGTCTGCATTGTGATTATCTGATAGGGGCCTGCCAAAGGCTCCAGACAGTATCTCTATTTGCCACTGACACTTCCAGCACCACTGGATCTGCTGGGTCATATGGTCCAAGTGACAGACAGCTTGTACTGAAGCCTGGACTTGTCTCAGAGCCCCTCTTGTTCAAGTCCCCAGTCAAAATTAGCAGCTTTTCTGGTCACTCAGTAAATGGGCTGGAGTAGCACACCCAAATGAGGAAAATGTTGTCGCAAAAATCCAAACAGACCAACTAGGCATTGTGCCTCTTTTTTTGTTGTAGGAGGGGCCAGATGCAGCAACTTCTCCTTCACCTTAGAAGGGATATCTCGACATGCCCCACACCACTGGACATCTAGAAATTTCACTGAGGTGGAAGGCCCTGTATTTTTGTTAGATTTATCTCCCATCCTCTGACATGCAAATGTCTTACCAGAAAGTCTAGAGCAGTTGCTACTTCTTGCTCACTAGGTCCATTCAACATGACATCATCAATATAATGGATCAGTGTGATGTCTTGTGGGAGGAAGGAATGATTAAGGTCCCTGCGGACAAGATTATGACATAGGGCTGGAGAGTTGATATACCCTTGAGGTAGGACAGGTAAAGTATATTGCTGACCTTGCCAGCTGAAAGCAAACTGTTTCTGGTGGTCTTTACTAACAGCTATTGAGAAAAAAGCATTTTCCAGATCAATATCTGCATACCAGGTACCAGGGGTTGTATTGATTTGCTCAAGCAATGATAACACATCTGGAATAGCAGCTGCAACTGGAGTTACAACCTGGTTGAGCTTACAATATTCCACTGTCATCCTCTAAGACTCAACTGTTTTTTTTTCTGCACAGACCAAACAGGACAGTTGAATGGGGATGTGGTGGGAATCACCACTCCTGAATCCTTTAAGTCCTTAATAGTGGTAGTAATCTCTGCAATCCCTCCAGGAATCTGATATTGATTCTGATTTACTATTTTGCTAGGTAGGGACAGTTCTAGTGGCTTCCACTTGGTTTTTCCCACCATAATAGCCCTCACTTCACAAGTTAGAGAGCCAATGCAGGGATTCTGCCAGTTTGCTCAGTATGTCTATTTCGATTATACATTCTGGAACTGCAGAAATAACTACAGAATGGGTCTGAGGGCCCACCAGACCCACTGTGAGATGGGCCTGAGCTAAAACTTCACTGATCACTTGACCTCCATAAGACCCTACTCTGATTGGTGTACCAGAGTGACATTTTGGGTCCACTGGAATTAATGTCACTTCTGAACCAGTGTCTAATAATTCCCGAAATATCTGATCATTTCCTTTTCCAATGCACAGTTACTCTGGTAAAAGGCAGTCGGTCACCTTGGGGAAAACTTGGAGAAAGATTAATAGTATAAATCTGTGGCAGTGTAGCAGGGTCCTCCCTCAAAGGGACCTGGCCTCCCCTCCATCCAAGGGGCTCTAGATCTGTAAACTGACTCAAGTCTGGAAATTGATTAAAGGACTGTAACTATTTTTGTAATTCATATTAGACTTTTGTTCACTTGACCTAGCACTCTTTCGTTTATAGAGCTCAAACAAGAATTTAGTAGACTGCCCATCTATTGTACTTCTTGGTACCCCATGATTTACTAGCCCATGCCACAAGTCTCAGAGAGTCAGATTATTTTGACTCTTGCTTTGAGTCTGCTGTTTATTATGATAGCCTTATCCACCTTGTCTTTGGTGATTAAGTGCTGCCAACTCAGGATCCCATCATCCCCATTGTGTTTAAGAACTCCAGTTCAGTGACAGTAAGATCTTTCCTACAGAGAAGTGCAATTACAGAGCTCTTCAGGGATGATGGCAACTAGTCTCACAAATTTATTTCTCAAAGTTCCAGTAAAAGGTGCATACTCTGGACATTCCTGGGGTGTAAGAGCAGGCTTTTCATGTTAAATTCACTCTAACATTCTAATCTCTCTAAGCCTCTGGATCCCCTTATCTACATTATACTAGGGCAGTTCTGGCATTTCAACCTCAGGTAATGTTAGCCCCCTTTTGACCCATGTTTCAGCCAACCATCCAAACAAACTGTTCATGCCTTTTCTAACCTCTCGAGCTATAACATTGAATGCAGAATCTCTGCTTAGTGGGCCTATATCAATAAGTTCAGCCTGATCCAGCTTTAATACCTCCCACCATTATCCCACACCCTTAAAATCCATTGCCACACATATTTCTGTCTATATAAATTGGAAAACTCACACGGTTCTTTTGGAGTAAAACCTACCTCCTCTTGGGTGATACTTTGTACCTCACCTTTTGGGGCCTGTTTAGTCTAGTTATAGGTCTGGAAGAAGTGAGGGGTAGTGGGGGTGAGCCATGAAAGGAATTAGAAATATCTTCCAAGTCATTTACTTCAGGGCATTCATTTGTAGTTTCATCTGGTGAAACAAGATTAACCACTCTAGGGCTAATTCCTTCAGGTGGAGGTTGGGTGGCCACCTCCTCAGGCCAGGCTGGAGGTGGGATGACTATGTCCTCAGGACAGACTGTTACAGGGTTATCTAGAGAAGACTCAGCATGACCTAGGGTTTCAACCTCTCCATGGACATCATTATCAGTCCATATGCTGCCATTCCATTTTTCAGGTTCCCACTCCTTTCCAATCAATGCCCTTACTTTAATGGCACACACCATGAAAGATTGAGATTTCAGTTTATGTTGTAGAGCTGCTACTCTAACAATAAGATTCCAAGTCTGATTTTTGGAGATTTCAAGTCTATGGCTACAGGAAATAAGGTTTTCCTTCAGGACCCTCATAGAAATGCTTACATCTGTCAGACGGTGAGTAAGCTTCCCATTTGAAGCCTTAAGACTATCCCTTTCCCTTATTAATGTGTACAATGTATCTAACAACAACCAGCTAACATCTCTATGCCTCCTATTTCCACAAAACTCTGTAAAGATGTCAAACATATTATCCCCCCAGAGCCTGGTTTCGTACAAGCGAAGCATTAGAAGAATCGAATGGTGATATTTTGACTATCTCTTTTGCCAACTCACCCCATGGATTGGCAGTATCATTCTGATTATGGGAATCAGAGCTAGTCAGAGTAGAAAACCAATCTTAAAATCCCATTCTTAAGATTCTGTTTCTTAAGAACCATTCCTGGTATCAAGCTGTATTAGTTAGGGTTCTCTAGAGAAACAGAATCACCAGGAAATATCTGTAAATATAAAAAGTGTCTCATGTAACCATGGGAAAGTATAGTCCAAAATCCACAGGGCAAGTTGTGAAGCTGATGATTCTGATGGAGGGTCTGGACAAACACCACAGAAGAGGCTTGCCACCTGAAGCAGGGAGAGAGTGTCTCTTCTGAATCCTCCTTAAAAGACTTCCATTTATTAGATTGAATATCACTCATTGCAGAAGACATGCCCCTGGGCTAATTACAAGTGGAATCAGCTGTGGATGCAGCCGAAGTGATCATGATTTAATTCTATGGAATGTTCTCAGAGCAACAGACAAGCCAGCACTTGCCTAACCAGACAAATGGGTACCACCACCTGGCCAAGTTGACATGTGAACCTGATCATGACAACCTGGTACATAGCTGTTGCTCAATAAATTTGCTGAATAAAAGTATGGTTACCTTCCCCCCCCCCACCAAATTCAACAGAACATAAATATGGGAAATAAAATATAGAGACCCTGAGAGAGTTATGTTTAAAATATAATTTCTCTAAGGATCATCATGGCACTACAGAATGAGTATTGTATTTACATGTCATTCAAAGGCTACAGGAAATCTGTTTCTTTATCACTTCAGTTGCCCTTGATATCATCTAACTTTCTGATTTTTGGAAATCGTAACTTGTGGATGAATAAATTTGCATTTATCTGATAATTAATAACACATGACTTATCTAATAATTTCTTTCTTCTCTACCCTTCAGTTGCCTTTTATATCATTTACCATGTTCTATAGGTATGAATGTCTAATTCTGCATTCACTCTGCCCTTCCACTGATCTATTTGTTTTTTCCTGTGTCAGTGCAAATTTGTGTAATTTACCATTACATTCAATAGAGCTTTGTTCCACACCTTTCATAAGACATATGACCAGCCACATCCTTGTTTTCTGATGATCAGATAAACACAATTGTTTGACACACCTAGGTCTTTGCATATATGTATCTTCTTTTTCTCGGCCTTTCCTTCATCTGCTGCCATCTTGGGTAATGCCCAATTATATTTTAACATTTACTTGAAGAACCCCTTTCTCCATAAAATGGTGTTTGCAAATCCACTACCACCCCAGAAAAAATAATGACATTTTTCTTTGGCCCTTGAGTGAAACACTTTTCATCCCTATAATCATAATTGTAATAACTTACTGCATTTATCTCTAAACATGTCTGGCTTCTGTTGCCAACCACCTGCTGCCTATTATTTCTCTTTTTATTCTGCTGAGATTTGGTGTTTAGTAAATGCTTACAGATAAGGATATTTCAAAGCCATAACTTTTTTTTTAATGCTAGCAAAGTTGACCTCTTTTAATCTTTTCTTAGTAACTCTATTCTTGTGTGAATGGCCTGCTCATGAACTTGACTTATTTAAGGCTTTAATGTTTTCTTCCTCATATTATTTGATATGATAAGGGTTGAAAAACACCAAAAATGATATATTAATATTTAAACTACTTTTCAAATAATGTATATAAGTAACACATACTTAACTTTAGGACATTGAAAAACCGTACTAATAATTACAGTATTTGTTACCCATAACTTTATTCATGGTAATTATATTAAAAAATATTTTGTTGAACTTTTAATAGTTTCAGAAATATGTGCAAATTTATATTTAATGCAATTTGTAATTTTATTATTGATTTTTGCATCATAATAGTTTAACATAAATATTGTCCCATTTTTGAAACTTTATTGTACAGGTATCTTTAAATAAGAACTTAGTATTTCATTATATTCCCAATGTTCATATAATAATAGATGCTTCCATTGTTCATAGGAGCCAACTTTTATTAGTATTTCATTATATTCCCAATGTTCATATAATAATAGATACTTCCATTGTTCATAGGAGCCAACTTTTATTAGTAGTAGTAATTGAGGGTATTTCTAATTTTCACCATTATGAGTAATATAGTCATATTTTATTTAATTTTTGTACTGTTTTAATGTTTTGTGTTATTTCATATTTATGTATGCATATTTATAAACATATATGTGTGGACCATTCTTTTCCATATATATGTAGAAATAACATAATTAACATATTAAACAATATGATTGTTATATTAATAATCACAATAAAATTGATAGATAATTATTGCTATTAATGCTTACATATTATAATTTAATAGTTATATATTACATATAAAATCTATGCATGTTTACATGCATTTTCTTATTTTAATCTCAAACTAACCTTATGGAGTAAGCATGTATTTTGCCCACCTTACAGATGATGGAAGTAAAAGTTCCAAAGGCTCAAAGAAATTGTCTAAAATAAGGTAGCTTGTAAATTCCCTGTATACTATAGTAAATAGTCAAATCTAAGATTCCGTTAAGTTTAAATTAACTATTCTCCTAAGGATAATATAATTTTTTTGTTAATTGTAAGACACCATCAATTATAAGATGTTCTCTGACAATAGATGTTAAAATTTTAAAAATATGTATCTTATAATCAATGAAATGTAGTAAAAAAAATAAGATGCTAGAGCACTATACACAAATGCCCACTTGTTTCTAGATTTTACCTAATAAGATTATCAACATTTATATATGCATATAGCTGTATATTCATATTATGTAATATGGCTATAAGGTCGTTTATACGTATATATGACTTTATATATTTTATATAATATTAATCATAACACTATGCAGATGAACTAGCAAATCCACATGTATTCATAGTGACATATTTGTTGTTAGATATATGGATACATAATATTACTAGATGCCCAGCATTTTCAAAACACAAGAGAAAGATCCCAATTGTTTAAAATAAGGGTTTATATTCATTCAGCTCATTCCCTCAATGCCTTTGTCCAATTTAACAAAAATGGCCTCATTAAATAAGATTTAAACTCCCAACATTAAGAAATAAAATTCTTTAAATGCATAAATAGTAAAGTAGTCCCGAAGATCCAGTTTATTATGCTTCTAGGCCAAATATCAGAAATAGTCATCAAACTTTATTATGTGATTTCAAACTTTATTCCCCCACCCCATCTTTCCCATTTGCAGTTTCAGTTATTTCTTGGAAGGATATTAAATATCTTGAAATCCTTCCCTATTACTTTATTCTTTTCCCTCTCAGTATTCCCAGGTGAGACTGTAAAACCAAACTCTGGTGAGCAGGGCTGTAGGAAACTCACTTTTTTTTTTGATTATTGATCTATTGAATATAGATCAGCCAAAGCCATCTGTAGACTTAAAGCAATATATATACTATGGTCCCCTTCCTATTCCTTTTCACTCTTTCAGAAGGAGATTCTTACTTTTTTACTACTGTGCCTCATTCTGACACATACCAACTCCCTTCTGATATGCTTCCTCAAATAGAATCAAATATGTGCTCTTCTTCCCTAAAATGGCCCTTTGCTGGTTGTATGTGATTGCTCTGGAGTTCTGAATTATTTTTTGCATGCAAAAAAATATTGAACAAATTAAAATTTAAAAATATTGAAAATTTTAATTGAAAATTTCAATTAAAATTACTTCTTTAAAAGAGGTAATTTTATTGATTTTTTTAAAAAAACATTCCTTCCCTCAGTGCTTTAAAGGCTCAGAAAATAAAAACATTCAATTCAAGTAGATTAGATAAAGATTCTATTAGTGATGGGGGGGCATGAATAAAGCAAATGTGGTGGAAACTTTAGTTAAAATCCTGATTTTATAGCTGAATGGCTATGTGGTCTTACCAAGTTGATTTACCTCTGCAGGATCCACTTCTTCCTCTGTAAAATGCCTTCTTAATCATGTTAGTAGGAATAAAAATGATAACCTGAAGTATTTAGCACAGTACCAGAGAGTAAGCATTAAAAAAAAATGTCATTCTCATTCAATTTTGTCTACATTTATTGACCATCTACTGTGTGCAAATTTAGCATTTCCACAAATATTCAAAAATGAACAAAAGGAATAATACAAGATGCCTGTCCTAGAGAAGCTTACGTTTTAGGACTACAAACTGGTTGGGGATGGACAGTAAACAAATATGTTAATGTTTGGTTGAATACGATAAGATATTGAGAGGAAGCTTTCAGGAAAATATTCCAGATACGTCTTTTTCTTCCCTATAAAGTGGTTGATTAATTCCAACAAATGTTCAGCTAGCTCTGCAATGCATGCAGAACCAACACTTCATTGCTGAGAGGTTTCATGGTCATTGCCAACCCACGGTTTTCCACCTCACCTTCCCTGACCTATACTTTACAGGTAGAATCAGCTTCTGGCAGCACCCTGGTAGAATCAGGTGCCTGCACTATTTTCATGTAACTCAGTGATGTACCTTTCCTTATGGGGAGATTAATTCCTATGATAAAGGAATGATGCCATTTTTCTAGTCCCAGATTTTGGAACACATTTTCTATCAACTGCATAGTGTCTTTAAAATAAAAATTACTCATCATAACGCTATTCCTTTAAGCCAGTACTACCTTTATTATTCATCATGCACAGTGGCAAAAAAAAAAGAAAAGCCATGAAAATGTCATCTACATTTTTTACAATAACTTAAGACCCTTGTGGATGCACTATCACCAGTCTACAAGTTCCTGCATGTGGAATCATGCCTCCTTTTAAGTCATACTTTCCTCTTTAGTCTGATCAAATGATCGGGATTTTCCTCATTATTTTTCAAAGGACTAAGTCTTGCCTTATCTCTGTAGATTCCCCTGTCCTGGATGCCTGAACTTAAGTCAATTCAGCAATGACTAGGCTGACTCCAGCCTTTCAATAAAAGGGTCCTGCAAGAGTTTACTTTGATTTATTTTCATGCTTGGGTTGCACATGACTGAATTTATGCCTAGGTATAAGCTAGAACTCTCCTCAGAAGTAAAGAGTTAAGCAGATTGATGTATATACATAAATCTATACATGGGATAAATTTCATAGAACTATACATACACAGAGATATAAATGAGTGGGTGAAAATGGGTGAAATTTGAGTAAGGTCTGTAGTCTTCTTTTTTTTTAAGTCTTAATTTCAAAGTTTATTGTATTGCACTAAAGGAACAGCAAGATGGTTATAAAATGTTCTCCCTCATTCAGTTTTGAAAATCTAAGGAACTTGGAAATTCTTAAGAATACTTTTAGCACTAAATTAGAACAATAAGTATAATAACCAATTTTTTAATAAGTAATATCTTGCAAATAAAAACACATTTAAAATAGCTTTAAATGCATTATTCACAAGTACTTCGATATATATTTTTATATCATGGTAACTTCTGTTTAAGAATTAATACAAGTATATTACTCTGATGGAAATATGGGGAATTTCTCACTCATTCAATATTTAGGGATAATATTCAAGATGGAGGGGAAAAAAATCCCAATCTTATTTTTGCAAATGTATTCATATATAATCATCTACACAATAGACAAGGAAACTCATGATGTTTCCCACAGGTCAGGTATACATTTTCAGTTCGCCAAAAGCATCTGATATCTACAGCTAATTTATAAGTAGGTGGTATTTCAATAAAACCAAAATGAGCCCTAAAAGTTCCTATAAACAAAAGTTTCCAGTGGACTAAAGACAGTCAGCAATTAATGCAATCATTCAGAGGATTATGTCTGTTCCTTAAGAAGTACAAGTTCAAATCTGTCAATACCAGAGGTAATAATTTTATATTAATTTATATGTAATTCCATTTAAATTCTCTATCCAAGTATAACATATGAAAACAATAAGGAGTAATTTTTTAAAGTAACTGATCAGATTCCACAGGCTACTCTTGGAAATAGGACCTTGCTGGATAGAATCCCTTCATTTGGTGGCTTTTGCATGCACTTAACTGGATCAAGTCTTCTGTATGTTCTGAGAGCTCACCAAAACATAGATCATGCCGTACAGGTAGTAAAAAAAAATGCTAGGAGATAAAAAACTAATTTGCACCACCCTTCTTTCTGACAATGTGCTAGAATATCTGCATTCATGATGGTTGTAGGATCATAGAGTCCTGGGCCACTCATCACTGGTCTACTCATATACCTCCAAATATGATATGCCAAGAGGGACATATTGGAACCCAATGTGAGCCATTCAGCTGCACAAAAAGTCATGACACAGAAGAAAGCATGGATGAGGTACTCTGGATGTACAAGAGGGTTCAGGGTATTACACTGGTCTATAGAATTCTTGTAATCAGTCTTCAGTTCATCACATGCTATAATCTTGGTTCAAGAAGGCCAACGGCGTTCAACATTTCTCTCTCAGATGGAAGGGCACATGATGAACATGGCAGTGTCTGCTGGCTTTCTCGTGGCTCTACAGAAAGCTGTAGTCTTCTTAGCAGTACTGGGCCAATTTCAATGTCTTAGTTTTGATACTTAAAAATGATTATGTAAGATATTTCTTTTGGGAGAAGTTGGGTAAAGGTTAAACAGAGCTGAATATAGTCATTAAGAGAATTTACACTGTTTTCAGACTACTGGAATTCAAATCCAGCTACACATCTTAATAGCTATGTAAATTTGAGCAAGCTCTTTTATGTCTCTAAATACGAACGTCCTCACTTTTAAAATGGGGATAAAATGTATGTCTACCCCCAAAAGAATTTGTGAAAAACAAATTAGGAAATGAATGCAGAGAATCTAACACATCCCTTGGCACATAGGAGGAACTCAGCTAATCTTTAGATTGTTCAATATAATGGGTATGTAGGAAATAAGAGTCAACTAATACACTGTACAGGTTTGAAACTTTATGTACCCCAGAAAAGCCACGTGCTTCTAATCCAATCTGGGAGAGACAGACCTATCATTGAGTGGAATATTTTGATTAGGTGTTTCCATGGAGATGTAATGTACCCAGTTGTAGGTGGGACTCTTCGATTAGGTTATTTCCATGGAGAAATGACCTCTCCTATTCAAAGTGGGTCTTTACCCACTTACTGGAGTCCTTTAAGAGAGACATTTTGGGGACAATACAGATGATTGGAGATGCAGAAGGAAAAGGTCAAAGAGATGCCAGAAACTGAGAGTGCTGTTTGAAACCAGAAGCCATGAGAGAAGGACATCAGGCATTGCCATATGTATTCCCATGTGACGGAGAAACCTTGGATGTGAGCAGCCTTTCTTGAGTGATGCTATCCTTTTGTTGATGCCTTAATTGGGACATTTTCATGGCATAGAGCTGTAAATTTGTAACCTAATAAATCCCATTTTTAAAAGCCAATCTATTCCTGCTATTTCTGGTTTATTTCATTTTGGCAGCATTAGCAAACTGAGACACATACTACCCTTGGAATTTCATTTCAAAATCTAGCCAATACACGCTTTGCCAACTGAATCTTGCATATTATATCAAAGAAAACTCTATGCAGATTCAAAGTCTTTTGAAACGACATATGTTAGTGCTTCAGCAACTCTGAATAATCCTGATTGGGCTGTTCCCATTTTTCTAATGGACTTTTGGGTCATGATTTCAAACTAACTCCTAGAGATTATTTTAAACTGGTCTCTTTCATAGATCGGTGAGGTGTAAGATCCCAACTTTAAATCAAGAGGCTCAACATCTCAGAAAACTTGTACTTTAACTGGCATTTCTTTTATCCAAACAAAAAGTGACTTCATTCTCTAATGACCAGCATATGAAATGTTTTACAAATGGTATATGATAAAGCTGGAGTACATGTAGTACATGTAGTCTATTTTGGCCAATATTTTGGCGGTGGTCATGCTGTTTCTATTTATGAACCCACTCCTGTCTCCTGACAGCCTTGGAGGAAAACAATGCCAGATCTCAAAAATGAAACAGGCAAACCCAAATTCCCAGTTAAATTGTGGCTAAAGGATTCTCCTAAATGACTGCGTTAAAAATGGGTTTGGAATTCACAAGAATCCATGAAGACCTAGTCGAAGCATACCACTTAAAGTAAGACAGACATCAGTGTCACTCGACAAACTATCAAATGTCGTCTTTTTAAAAATAGATTATGTTCCGTTTCATGAATGTTGCATTTAGCATGTAAAACAAAAAACATTTAAAAAGACATTAATTTGGTAAGAAAGTCACCATTTAAGCATTCTTTCTTGTTTGTTTTCTCTTCTCAGACTCAGATGCTTTTAAAGGTAAGCTTAAGGAAAGAGGGAGAATAATAATAATTAAATGTCCCTTCTCAAAGGTGAGTCCTTGCCTGATGTACTCTAAGCCAAATAGAGACGCTGAGGCTTTCAAAAAAAATGAAAGAGCTTTATTGCAAAGAAGGGGGTGGATGCCAGGTGACACAGCTCGAATCTTTCTCCCTGAGCTAAAGAAGATTTTATTAGATCACACAAAGGGAAGTTGAGATAGGGATGTTAGGGATGATGGTGCATGGGGATTGGCTAGTAAACATTCAAATTAAAGCAAAATTAATAGTTGCTGTGATCATTAGCTGTTTTAAGCCTTTGAATTAGTGATTGCAAGTTTGCTTTTTCTACTGATTGGTTCTTTATTTTGATGAGTGAGCTGGCGATGTTGCCAGAACTGGTAATAATCAGACCTCTTGCTTTTCTTTTTAGTCCTGTTTTCCTCTTTCTTTAGCATCCTGTAGGTTCCACTGGCAAGGTTTTGTATGTTCTGGATCATGTTAAGTTCAGGCTTCTATATTTGGTGCTTGCTTTACTAGGTTACTAATTCTGTAGGAAAGAAGAAAACAAGAACTTGTCCTGGAAGTAGTCAAGTTTTGCATTGGTAATTGAGAACGGAAAAAAACAACAAGAACTCAAGTCTTTCGTAATAACTGATAGTGTTACAAGTTAGTAAGGGAGGGGCTATTCTAGTGAGTTAGCATGAAATGGTCTTGGTTAGTACTTGAAGGCTTCAATCCCTTTTAATGATAAGAACCAAAGAATAATGAGATGTGATGAATAAGAAAGTCAAATAACATTATATCTATACAATCGCATTATCATTTAGCTCTTTATATATGAGGCTATAAAATATTTAATTATGATATAAGGCCAAAGAAAAATGATAGAAAAATGTTTCCGTGTGCACGTTATTTGATCTTTTCTAGAAAAGTGCATTGAAAGTAGACATGGCAAGTATATTTAAAACATTAATTTTGAGGCTATTTTCATGTCTTTGGATTTTAATAAATTTCTTTTCAACTAGCTTATGCTATTGTAATACGACATAGAGTTCTGTTGCTTTGTTGTGTTTTTGACGAGAGGAAGTAGAGCAAGACCTGGTATATGGCACAGAGTGCTTTTATGTTATATCTCCAATGCATCAGGCAGTAAATCCTAAATATCAGATGTATAACTATGAATAAAACATGGTCTTTGCCTCAGAAAGCCTAGGAACCAGGAGAAGATTGAAGCTTAAACACATAATTTCAATACCTGGTGTTTTACTTTGCAAAACAGAAGGAAACCTAGAGGCAGAACAGTGATCTGGGCAGGGAGAAAGGAGATTATTATCCATTGTTACTGAGTACCTACTCTTAATCAAAAGCAGACTGGCCTATCAGAGATCTGGCGGCCCACGTCTTCTTGCAAGTGTACTGTTTCTTGATTATCCAGTGCCATTCATTTTTCCCATGTGGTTAGTTAGCACCTTTCCTCTCCTCCTACATCTCTTTGGAGATTAGTGTTCTCAGTAATACAGCCCTAGCATGGGAAAGTAGTGAGCAGGCAAAGGCATGTCAGGCTAAGAATGCATCTTGTCAAGTAGATTTACCATTTGGATTTTGTAACTTATTGTGCAGTGCTCCTGGGAAGAAGAAACCTACAGATTGTTTCCAACTATTGAGGTATGGATGCTTCTTTTCATGGCAAACTTGCTACAAAATAGGAGCAAATAAGTCCTTCAAAACGAAAGAGCATAATTAAACACCAAAACTTTGAATGCAGTCAGTGAAACAAGCCACCCACTTTTAAATGATTATGGTGATAACAGAACTGAAATGCACAGTGAGATGGGAAGCCTAAATGGTTAAAATAAAAATATCTTCCCTATAACTATGCAATCCCTAGGTTCTTATGCAAGAGAAATGGAACATATGTCCACAGGAAAAAGATGCCAATAAAAATGTTTATTGTAGCATTCTTCATAAGAGCAGAAATGGCTAATAATACAAATGCTTATCAACTGGAAAAAATATATAGACTTTTAATTAACAAAAGTCCGGTATAGTAACAAAATGAAATACTACTCATCAATACAAAGGCACAAAAGACTGATTCACATAACAACAAAGAAGGACCTTAAACGCATTATATAAATGTGTTATATAAATGATATAAAGAGTACATGGTTCCATTGTTATATGTTGATGGGTAAGCAAAAGTAATATATAGTGTTAGAATAAGAAACTTGTGCCATGGGAGAAAGGGAAATGAAACATGATTGTATTGGAAACAGTCTGGTGTAATGGAAATACTCTAAAATCTTAATTTGAATGGTGCTTGTATGGAATTATTCAATTACCAAAGCTCATCAAACTCTACACATTCTGTGCATTTCATTACTATTGTCCATAGTTCACATAGTGGTATTTTCCCCATATTCCTGAATCATTATTTATTTCATGCATGTCTTTATTTTATTACATATCTACTCATACACTGGGTAAAGGAAGTGTCAGTTGCAAGGTTTTTACAATCACATGGTCACACAAAAGAACCTATATAATTATAAATCAGTATCATAGATCAAGGCTACTGGATTACAGTTCAACAATTTCTGGCTAGTCTATTACACTAGAAACTAAAACAAAAAAAATCTACATAATGAGTCAGTAGGCATAATCATTTGTTAGGTCGTAATTTCTCAATTACACCTGCCCCATCTCATTTGATCATTCTTTCAATCTTTAGAAGTATTTGAGCAATGAGCATTTTAACTTCTTCATGATGGAAAGGGGTGTCATCCTTAAGGGATAGAGGAATTAAATTGGTTGATGCTGTTGGAGATACTGTTACCCTTGGGTTTCAGGGCTTATCTGGTGTAGGATCAAAATGGAGGCCTTATGTTTCTGAACATAAGTACTTACTAAGTAAAACTTTTATAGAGTCTTAGATGTAACCTCCACTTACCTGCTAAGATCCATATATTCTTATCAGCTACAATTCTGTAAATTTGAACACAGCATTATTTAAATTATTATTTAAAACAGCAGTACATGACCTTCCCTGTGCATGAGTATCCTGGGGAGCTTTAAAAAATACTGATCCCTGAATGCTACCTCCTATGATTTTGATTTAATTTGTGGGCGTTGTGGCCTAAACGTGAAGACTTTTAAAGGCTCTCTAGATGATACTATTCTCCTGTTCAGGTTGCAAACAGCTATTTTAAGGTTTATGCTTTTTGAAATCTTTCAAAATAAAGTTTATAACTTTCTTTTAGCTATTTACATCGGCCTAATATTCCTTATGCATAAAGGAATAAAAGTCAAGACTAAGACGCACCTAGGTCCCTAAAAATCTTTAAGGATATAGGGAGAAAGTCAACTCTGAAAGGTTGTTTAAAAATATTGAAGTGCTGCCCACAAAACTTTTGTCATTTCTTTACTTAAGAAATTCCAGAGATTGTTTGGAAAGTAGGGAGAAATTTCATGTCGTCAGTCATCAGGGAAGACTGAGGAAAAATATATAAAACAACCAACAGAATAAAATGCACAATAAATTTTAGTTTGTATCCATCTAATCTTCTTCAAAAGCTGTATAATGAATGTGCAGGACATCTCCTTCAATAGGTGCTGTTCTATTTTTTATTTTTATTTTTTTGTCTCATAAAGGAATCGCTTTAAATCAAGGATCAGCAACCTACAGCCTAAATCCAGGCTGCCACTTGTTTAAGTACAGCCTTTGAGCTAAGAAGTATTTCTACCTTTTAAATGGTTTTAAAAAATCAAATAAAAAATACCTGTATGGAATTCAAATATTTCATTGTTCATAAATAAAGTTCTATTGGAGCCCAGCCATACCCATTTATTTCTATATCGTCTATGGCAAATTAAGTGCTACACAGACAGAGTAGAGTGTAGTAGTTGTGACAGAGACCTTATGGTCACAAAGTCTAATATATTTACTATCTGGCCCTTCATGAAATATCTGGGGCAACTTCTGTTCTGAAGGTTTGGGGGAAGTAAGTGCTTTATAACCCTAGAAATCTGTCTCCAATACATTCATCCCATTCTGACCTCATTGTGGCACGAAGAAATCAAACAAATAGAGGGGAGCAAATGCCATTCTCAATTTGTGCAGAATAAAGTCAATGCACTTATAAGGAAATTTCAAAGTGAAAAAAAATCAGCATTGCTTGCCTTTCAAGACAAAACAAAACAAGACCAAGGAATATAATTAGCATCTAGATTCAGAGACAAGCATCAGTGTTTGAGTGTTAAGATTCTTTCTACTAGCAAAGGTGCTACTGTTCAGCATTAGTCTGAGAAACTCTCTGGAAAAACAAATTTAGAGTCTGAAATAGCTAAGGCAGTGGCCACAGATAATTATACTCATGAGGAGAAAAAAAACTTTATTTGGTATTATTGGACATCACACATATACTTTATTATAGAGAAAAATAATGGGTGTCTAGATTAAATCTTGATGTCAAAACCTATTTCATATTTTCCATTCAGAATCCATTAGTAAAGACATTATTGAAATAGAGAATTAAAATTTCTGATTTTGAGGCAACACCTTGACCCAACCTATTTCAAACATACACCAGTGGGGCTAAACCAACCGTATTTTACTAGGATCCTAGATTCTTATGCAATATAAAGTTTGAAGAACTGCAGTAGAGAGTAGATGTCATGTAACAAATTAATGCTAGAGGGAATGGGGTCAAATTTTAAATCTGCCAATCATTAACTTGTTAGCTTCAGCAGTTTCCCCAGCCTCTTTGTTTAATCTATATCTTTGTAAAACAGAGCTATGAACAGCCACCGTTGTGAAAAGTAAAGGAAATTAATCCACGAGAAAAGTTCTATCCAAAATTATATAAATATAGGGTATCATTTAAAAAAAATGTATTTCTTAGGTACCAGAAGTAGCAGAGAGAAAACAGTGGGGCTCTATATGCAGGGAGCCACCTCAAGAGGTTTGTCCAGGAGGAAGTCGCAGCAAAAGACAAAAGGAAAGAGCAAGAAGTCTGGGTAGAATTCAAGGGCTCTAGCTCTGTCCTTGTAGGGTGAAAGCAGGAGTCTGCATTTCTCCACTCTGACTCTTGGTGGCTCACTCTCTCAACTCCTTTCAATATGTGGGTTCAATAACTGCTCCCTCTTTTTGCCTTTTTAACTTTAGGAGTATTAACAGAACCCTACTATTACTGGTCCATCTGGGAATATTGCACTCTTCCTTGTATCTTGGCCACACCTTTGTAAACAGTGTTTATTAATCTCTTTTCAAAGTACCTTAATCTGAGTGTCCTAGGTGTTTCCTGCTGGGACCCTGGCTAATAGAACACTTCATGAGAGGTTATCAGGATGAAATAAGCATGTTCCTGTAAAGCACTGAAAAGATTGTCTGCCCTGTATTCAAGCCTTCAGTAAAAGACTAGCCGTCATTTACTGGATTGCTCACGTTTAATTGTCACTGCAATAGCTTCTAAGCACTCAGTTCCTGCATGGATGAATATTTCTGAGCTTTTTAAAAAATCCCTCCTCATCCTTTCGAGATTCTACTGAGTAACTCTCTGGGGGACTCCAGCAGCCTCTTGGCAGTCATTCAAAGGGGGCAGCAGCTTCAAGGTCAAAGACCCTGAGTTGCCAGAGGCCGGGGTCACTTTGTATGCTCAAGCCAAGCCAGTTTCCTCCAAGCCATGTGGAAAAGAAACTTCTTTCCAGAAGCAGAAAGAGGAAAACATTATCCTAATTTTATAGGGGCATGAGTGGAGGTGGTGTGCAATCATCGGTGGTGTGCAATCATCACACTCAATCTCGCTCAACAAAGCAGGTTGCACCATTTTGGGAAAGGGAAGAAAATAATATTTTCAATCTGGACACTAGAAAATGTATTTTGCATCTAAATGTGACCCTCCATAAAGGTAATGAACATTTTATGTGTCTTCAGGGAGAGTTTCTTTTCGGTCTCCCCCAAACCGCTGGCCCCATCACAACAATGACCACCTCCCCATCTGGCCTCACTGACTTCAGTGACCATTTGCCATGCTAAAGCCTGAGTCACCTTCCACAACTGATGGAAGGAAGAAGTAGAAGTTGATCGGCATGACTCCCAAATACATTTCCAAGTGGAATAAAACATTTCATGTTCTATTCAACTTAATTCCTTGGAGTTCCCTGGGCATCTAGATGAGCTTTAATACTTTACTCTGTGAGGTGCTTATTCCTGTTTTAGAATTTGTTTCTCCCTTGACTTCATGTACTCTCCCTGCCTTCCTTCTGTGTTTATCTAGCCAGATCCTACTGTTTATTCAAGTTTCAACTTAGTCCTAAGGAAGTTTTATCTGTCCCCCAAATCTGGGCAGACACCTATTTTCTCTACCACTGTAGCTCACTGCACAGATCTATATTACAGTTGCTGCCACAAAAGTGAGACTCTCAGCTCACTTTCTTGTGCTGTGCTTCCATCCCATTCCCGAACCTCATATTATAGCATGAATAAGTGTTGAATAAGTCCCTGGCAAATTAATAAATGAATAAGTAAATGAAGAAATGGGAAACAAGAATAACAAACCACTATAGACCTGTGCTTCTTTACAACTATTAATATCATAATTATTATTAAATGTAGTTTTCTCTCCAAAGCTGTTCACGAGTAAAATTTTTCTAAAAGCATTTGCTCCAGCCTGGTAAAAACATGGGCTCCACAGTCTAACTTTCCCAGCCAACTAAACCTCCTGATCCAACACCTTAGTCTCTGGAAACAATCCCCACCCCTCAGCCAGCTGTCCCTGAAAATGCTCATTCTGGTGTGTTTTATCATGCTTTTCTTAAACTAGGATTGCTCAGCCTATATATTTCAAAGTCTGGATAAAATTAATCCTTTGTGAACCTTTACCATACTTTCAAATCACTATTACTCTCTACAAACTTTTTTCTATCCTAGTATTTGTGGCTAATATTTGAGAGGGGTTATATAATCTAATGAAGACTGGATTTGGCGATAACTCCATCAACTGTGTAACTTTAACCTTGGAAAGCAGTTTACCCTCTCTGGACCTCTATTTCCTCATCTAAAGCGTAGCTACAATCGTGATTATTTGCCTCTGGGTTGTTAGGACTATGTACAAATAGGTATTTGGAATTATATAGCACAAGTTCTAACACTCAGAACTGGAATGCAGTCAGCAACAGTTTGCTAGTCACATTTGGTTCCCACTTGCTTCTGGACCTCTTTTCAAGAAGCATATCCCTTTTCATTTTCAGATGTGTTCATTTTAAGTCATTCACTGCATTGGCAAATGTGGGAAGTATGCATGACCAACATGGGCCAAATTAGGAATTAGTGGTTCAGCATTTTTAGGACAGACAGTGGGAAAAGAAAAAGATGAGAGGATGCAGGAGTAAAAGGGAAAAAGAAAAACCAGAAAAAAAAATGTCCTCAGCCAAGTCTATGAAGAAGAGATTGGACCAACTTGTCTGAAAGCTTATCAAACTGCAAACACCTTTAAGTCTGAGAACATTTAGGGCAGAGTTTGGTGCAAATTGACAGCTTACTTTGCAAAAGTAACAGCTGATTACCATGTAGCCACAGTTTCATTGTTTTCCAGCCATTTTAATTAAGGCAGCATACAGAATGATCAAAATCTCAACTCTTTCCTTTTTTTATTTTTTAACTCAATTCCTTCTTTATTTGGAATCTTGGATATGAAAACATAATAAATTTTTCTCTTTCAATCTTTCTACCTACTACACTAGAATATTTAATGTGCCCAACAATAAAATCTTTTATAATTTTGGTTACAGGATGAAAAGAGAGGTATCATTGTTGGGAAAAGCAAAAGAAATTTGTTTGAAAATAAATTATTTTGCACTTCTATAGCAAGAAGCTAAGCACAGTTATTTAACATGTATTTGGCAAATACATTTTGTGATGAATGTTTATTTATGACCCACGAATAGAATTTATTTTGGTCTAGAAAATTCAGTAAAACCATCTGCATGGATCAAATCAAGTTGGTAATGTCTAAAACATAAGTTGGAAAATTGGATATCACTATCTTGAAATTGTCAAGGTTATTTGTTTTTCCATTGAATAGTCATCATCGATAAAGTTTCATTTTAGCAGCAGAAATCTTCCATGACCATATATCTCATGTAAAATTCAAATATTAAAAGTGAAAAAAAATTGCAATCATAGCCTTCAACTTGCTTTTATCCTTTCATGCTTTTCACAAATATTCTTTATGCTTATTATATGCTAAGTATTGTTCCTCATGAAGCATAAAGTCAAATGAACTTTAATGGAACTACTCTCATTCTTTGACAATGACCAATGGGGTTATTTGCAATCTTTCCTTCCTGATATAGAGACTGTCATAAAGGATTTGTGTGCTGAATTAAAGCACTCACTAATGGTGGTTTCCCTTCCCTAGATATTTCTGAGATACTTAAACTTTGCTTCACTTGATGATACTTAAAACTGGCTTTTCCCCCCCAGTAATTCCCACTGATTTTTCCTTCCCTCCTTTCTTTTTCTCATTTTTCAAGGCCACCAAGAATTTCAGTCTCTTGGTAGCAGTGGCAGTACATGAGTTACCATGGTAACAATGCATTCTGGGGGATAACAAAAGTAAATATGCATGCACTATGTCAGCACATCAGCTGTTAATTCCTGGTAGAGGTCTGAAATTGTGTACAGCAGCCTTTTGCTTTGAAAATGTTCCAATTTGTTTTTTTTTAAAATACATATTTTGTTAATTGAATACTTGCAGTGTATTAATTAGAAACAAGAAAACACTTTTAACAGCTGTTTAAGGACGGTCAGAGAAAGAATAAAAATGGATTCTTTAAAGGCAAAATTGATTTAATAACTCTAGTAGAAGGGGCTAAATAATTAGTCATGCTAAAAAAGATCAAAATGACATACAATTTAAAGTCTAGGATTTTACGGAGACTTCTCTATTGATCTCTTAAATTCAGGAAGCAAAAGAATAAATATTTACTAAATAATAACGTGCTATGGTAGTATAATGGAATCAGAAACTTTAAGAATAAAAAGGATCCTGGGAAACTCTCCAGATCCAAGGTAACATAGTGAGGTGGGGCCATGCTATCATGAAATAATCCCTTTCATTCCACTATCTCCCAATGAAACCTTATAGTGTTTTAGCAAATAGGGTTTAATAATCAGGTGCTCTTTTGTCTACCTGCTCTGCTGCCAGGATCCAAATTCTTAATTCAGCCTTCAACTTTGACCCTGAAAACTATCTTCTACATTTCCAGAGGAAATTGCCAGTTCTTCAAAGCATGTGCCATAGTCTGAGCATCTTGTTTTCACTTTCAAGTCCTTTCTTGAAGTGTACTCAGCCTTGTTTGGTGCAGCAATATCCTGCTATTGCACCATTTGGCTTCTTTGCTCCACAACCAAACTATTTGCTGCCCCATGAAAAAACTCCAGTGATTTTTCATGTTTCTGCAGTTTTGCTCAGGCATTTAACTTTGTGATACATGCCACTCTTGCCATGTTAAAAAGGACCTTGCATAATTAAGCACATAATATGAAGAACACCTTCTCCTTGGTCTTTCCCCTAATCTAATCCAAGCCCTAACATTTATATCTGTTTTTGTTTTGGAGACCCTACAACATTTTTGTACATATCTGTCTTAACATTTCACCATGTTACAATTATGAGTTTACAACTCCATCCTTCCCTCTGGACCATGCTTATTAGCGAGTACCATATCTGCCTCACCTTTGTGTTCCAGGCACAGACACGGGACCAGGAACATGTAATGGTGAATGACCAGATGAATAGCCAAACTTTCTCAAATATAGAATTATTGTTCTTGACACCTATGAAGCAGGAAATTGTATATAAAAGCAAACGTAATTTTTTTTTCCCTTGCAGTAGACCTCAAGAGAAAAGAAATATTGCTTCACTTACCCTCTCATCAACTGGTTGTTAACAATAGATCCGTTTTCCCAAAGGAAAAATTTACTTTAGAAATACATGAAAAATACCTGGCTACCTTTTAGTCCTGTGTGGTTTATATTACCAGACCATAAAGCGCTTTTCATACACAGTCCTGGTATCCTATTCTTTATAACTGTGGGTCCCAATGCTCTCATCTGGAATTTGAGAAGTTAAATTTCCTCTCCTTCAAGTAAAAACTTTTGACTCTTTGTTCATTTTAATCATATCTATTGTCCAGCTTGCACTTTGAAATCCATCAGTTCTTTATCATCAGGCATAATATATAGTTCCTTCACCATCTTGATTGTACCAGCTGCAAACAATACTCTTAGGCAATTTGATATGCAATATTAACTCCTAGAAATTCTGTTATTTGCTTTGAAGACAGAGAGATAAGAAAGTATTATCATTTTTTGTCAACAAATACAATATGCTAAATAATAATAATAATAGCCAGGTATCAATTTTTTATTCTATGAGCCAGAATAAAACTATTGTGATAATAGTTTTACATATATTGTCTCACACAAACCTGTGAACAACAGTGTGATGGAGATAAGATGACTATAATTTAATATATGAGAAAACAAAGCCTTATAGAGGAGTGCCTTTGCCCAACATCAAAACATCCTCATGTTTCTGATGTTAAATTATGGGCTATCTTGACAGAAAATATATTTTTTGAAATTGTCCGGGCCATGGTGGCTCAGCAGGCAAGAATGCTTGCCATGCCAGAGGACCCGGGTTCGATCCCCGGTGCCTGCTCATGTAAAAAAAAAAAAAGCAGATATAAAATTGTCCATACACTTTCCTTACATTTTAAAAAATTTACGAAGGCAATTTTCATATAATTATATAAAAATAATTAAATTTCTATTCTATGGTTCCATATCAGATTTGGTGGTCTTAGTGGAATCAAACAAGGACATGGATGTATAGGAATGCAGGGAGATAAATAGTGTAAGTGCCTAGAAGAAGGAATTCTGTTTCCTGATATATTCTTGGTTAACAGAGAGCAGGCACAGTACAGTGTGTATATGCTGTTGTCTTCTGTGGCAAAAGGCAGCTACAAGAGTCATATTGAAAAAATTATCATTTTGATTGTGTTGCAAAATACATTTTTCATCTGCGGTATACTATATGGTGATGAAAACTAGCCTATGAAACCTATTCCTGGAAGTCTGATTATTGTTTGTGAAAGAATGTGTGAAGGACAATTTTGCAAACTGTAACTGCCATAGAATTTTAAAAGTTTGGAATCAACTTTGCCTTCCTGAGGTGTTTCAAACCCAGAGGTAAAGAATTGATACCTCTTAAACATTTACCCTTTACTCAGTCCCAACGAATGCCTTCATCTCATAAAAATAAAGCACAGTTAACATCTTTTCTCCTACAGATAATTTATCATCTCCAAAACCTCTGTCTTTTGAAAGTCCAACCTTTCAATTGGCAAGAGATGTGACGGAGGAAAAAAAAATGTAAGAGTGGGAAACACGATTGAGTATGCAGAAAATTCCCTGGTGAGGTAAAGTAGGACAGAGATTTAGAATCACTGCCTTCCAATGGAAACCTTTAAGTAACTAACTTGTAAACGATGAGTGAAAGAACAGAAAAACATCAAAAAAGTAGGTACTTAAATAGACTGAGTGTTCTTTTATCCTTTTAAAACTAAGCCTGAGGGAAAAAAAGATATATGCACTTGTATACTGAAACACAGACAATTTTACATTCAATTTCAGTAGATACACAGATTTTCCAAATCTTTCCTACACACTTTTTAGTGTGTTGGTGTGTGTGTTCTAATCTGCCCCTTGCAGTAAGTTTTAAGGCTTTACCATCCGTATTTTTTATATAAGAGATCTAAAGGCTAAGATTTTTCTTCAATGTACCCAAGATCATCTCATTGACAAGGTTGGAGACTTAAATTTCAGGTTGCCTGTTGTAATTTCATGCTCCCCTCCCCCATACTCATTTTGATTTTGAATTTTATACTGTGCGTGAGTGTGTGTGTGTGTGCGTGTAAGAGAGAGAGAGCTACTGTAAGTTGGCAACATTCACAAAACCAACATAAATGAAAAGTCATTTTAACAACATGGATTTGGAAGGATTTTAACTTAAAATAGTTACAAATGTATGTATCTGTTATCATATCATATCAGACATCTATTGTATGCCACTTCATATTTCCTTGATGCATCCTTTTCACTCCAGCCACTGCTGTGCAACCACTGTACAGGAGAAGACGGGAAGTAGCTCACTAGGGTCTTGGTCTTAGAGCTTCTGTGACGCCAAAGCACAGGAAGCAGGTCTAAACTCATTCTGCACTTAAGGCTGCACAATCAGAATCTTGTGGGTTTTCAGTAAGGCCCAGAATAAGAAAGAGCTTTCCAGCAGGTCCAGGCAGTGGTACATGTGGTGCTGCCCAATAATTCAGACACTCAACGACACTACAATAATCTGGGCTGGAAAGTTTGGTGTGCTGAGTATCTGGAAAGCCCCAATAGGGAGTCTTCTCTGAGATTCCTAGGGCCTGGAGAAAAGCCATACCTTCTGTAGCAGAGAACTCTTGAGAATATGAAATGCAGCATCTGACATGCTACTGGGCCATAGTGGAAACTGAGAAGCTATCCATGGGTGGAATTGGGATAGTTTGCTGCATCTAGTGTCCATGTGACCATTAACTACCCTTCATGCTTTATCATGTTAGGCAAATGCAGTAGCAATATACCAGGGCAGCAAAGGAAGAGATATGTCAGAATGGAGACAAGCTGGTTCAAAGGGTACAAATAAACTATATGTACATGTGGCTCAGATTTCCATATTACCTCTGTCCCACCAACATTTCTCCCTCAATTTATACAATCCCTCAATTATTTCGGTTGACTAGTTTTTATGACCAACTGATGGGAGGAGAACATTTAAGCCTTATTCATAGATGGATCAGTATGATAATTAGCTGCAAATCCCAAATGGAATGCTGCTATTCCCAATTTCCTCCCAGTGATTAGAGCTCTGTACACTGCATCTAGTCATGAATGATATACTGGGACTCCTGGGTAAATTATTGGTTGGTTAGTAAAATTGGAGGAAAAATGTCTGGGGAAGAGGTCTATGACTGGACTTTGAGAAGGCAGCATGGAGTGTGAAGCTGTTTGTGTTTCACACTAGTGACTGTCACACAGTAAGCACTGAAGAGAAGGTATTCAGCTACCAAGTGAATGTCTGCCTGGTAGCACATTAGCCCATGAGTGCCACAACCAAGGTAGCAGGAAAGAAAACTATAATGGGTCAAAGAACAGATGCTCCCTCCCAATTAGAATAATGAAGCTACCGTAAGTATTGAAAGCCCAACCTACAAGCTTCAGAGACTAATACTGGAACCTCAACATGGAACCCTCCCTTAACTGGACCCATCAGCCACTTGAAAACAGGCTGGCTCTATTGGGCCTATTCTGTGCTGATATAGAATGCTGAAGGGAGCAGTAATTCTTTTCTGCTTGCAATGCCTATGGAAGTACAGCCATACTTAAATTATACCTGATCTCTTGGGACGGTATCCTGCATAACATTGCTTCAGACCAAGAAACCAATTTTGTGACAACAAATGTGAACAATAGACCCAGATTGTAATCTACTGGTCTCATCATACATCAACTCAAAGTACCAACCTCAAAGAACAATGGAATGGCCCATTAAAAGCCCATTCATGAAGGCGCGGGTAGTTCAGTGGTGGCATTCTTGCCTGCCATGTGGGAGACCTGAGTTCAATTCTTGCCTGCCATGTGGGAGACCTGAGTTCACACCTTGTATCCAAAAAAAGTGTGGTGAAAAAAATTCCCTAGGATATACACATCCCATATCTCTTCTGTGTGTGTATGTTACATATAGATATATGTAGGGAGACAGATTTTTTTGGAACACTTTAAATATCATCTCAGAGACCAGACACTGCAGAATTTAGGACCTATATTCCAGTATGTGTGGATAAATGCTGACTCAACACCTCTTATCTGGCACTTTTTCCAATGGAATTAGGATATCTGAGTCTAGGAATCAGATTATGGAAGTGTGCTTACCATTTCCACTACCTTAGGCTCACCTATATTGATGGTTCCAATTCAGGAATAGAGGACTGGTCTCCTTTCTTTCACCAATAAATGTTATACTGAATTTTAAGCTACTATTTCCTTAATTACTTTGGAATTCTTCTGCCAATGAAGCAAGCCAAAAAAAAAAAAAAAACTGATGATGCCACTAGATTGCCTCTTGGTGCTTCTGTGCCTGTTAGTAATAATGAAAAGAAAATTATAGGACTCACAGCTTAATATGGAAAAGGCAATCAAGAATTCAGATTTCTTCTTGGGGATAAAGAATCTGAGTTACCCAGTGCTAAGGCGAGCATCCTAGAGCAGCTGAAATGTTGGCTAAAGATAAGGGAAATGTAAAATTAGTAGTGAAGTAGGCAGATGATGAATTGCAGTTACTTTCTCTGTACCATCCATAATGGAGACAGTAACTTGCTCAACTAAACCTCCTGTGAAAAAGGCTTTGCAGAGATTGAATCCGGCCACACTGAAGGGTACTCTATGAGTGACTTAACTCAATGAAATATATGAACCAATTTGAGCTTTGCCAAATGGATTATACTGAACTCTTATTATTTCTACCACTGTTGAAGGGAACCAAATCCATGTATGCCCCATCAACTTTCTCCAGGCATAGCTTTGATTGAGAACCATGCCAAGGAATTCTTTCTTTCAGCCCTGAAACTTCTCTGACACCACAGTATGGGATGGTCAAGGGAAATCTAATGACACTCATACAGGAGAAATACAGAAATCTGGGGAATTAAAGTTTTGGGGGGTCCCTTGACCAATGTAGGCTGGAGGCTCACAGACCGATTTTTCTCCTGTTGTGCTGAGGAGTCAGTTCTATGAGAAATGGTCCTAGCTCCTCAGAAGTTGACACAAAGCCTTAGTGACACAAATCAATGGCCATTACGTATCATAGCGGTTTTCTTTCTTTCCCTATTGTATTCTTTGTGTATGCCACTCCCGCCCTCTGGGATGACTTCCTGTACAAACTACCAGCCTGCAAGTCTTTTGTCTCAGGCTCTAGTTTCAGGGAACCTAGGCTAAAATATTAGGTGGAACTTTTTGTAAATTTATCCACATAGTTTTGTATTATTTTCATATTGTACTGCCATTCATCATGAACTCTACTGTATTGTACCCCTGTCCTAGATCCAGATGGCTGAATTGTGGACTTAGCATTTGAAATGTTTTATGGTACATGTTGGCTTTTAATAAAGTTTTAGAATGCTGTCCTCTTATGGGTCAGCTATATCCATTACTGGAATGGTGACAATGTCTTGATTTAAATGGTGCGCAAAAACATGTGCCTAATGAATATTTGGAAATAATCTATTGGTGTGAATTCAAGAGGGATAATGTTTCATCAGAACCATTTCATCAACTCATACTAGCTATATATTTGATGGATACATGTTCTAATATTTATAACATTTTGTTTCAAACATTAAAATTAATATGCCTAATGTCACATATTTAATTGCCGAATTGAAGATTTGAACACAGACCTTTTGATTCTAAGGATTACATTTGTTTCAATGTAATATGCTCTCCCTGTCACTACTTTCTATACCAGGGCAGTCTAGATACGAGAAATATTCAGAGAAGTAGAGAAGGTCTCAATCATGCCTGAAGGGTATTAAAAAAAAGCTCTTGACACAGAAAAATCACATCACATTTCATTTGAATACCTTGCAGGTCGATATTTTATAGAGTATATAAAATGGCAATAAAAGATAATGGTGAAAATAAAGATAATTCATTTTCTCAGAGGCATTGATCATCAGGAGAGGTATATTTTCTTTCTCGCTTTTGTACCAAATGGGGAATTTGCTCAATATTCTTAATTTACATAAAATATACAATGCAGTTAGACACATTAAGTGCTCCTTGCATTTAGTTCATGACTATAAAATCGTTTCCAGAAAGAAGAAAGCTCTCTCTGTGTTTTATTTACATTTTTCCAAGTCCAACTTTGGCGCCATTAAATGAATAATTCATCAGTCCTGATGTTTAACAACTTCGTACAGGGCTTTTTATTTCAGCTTCTCACATGGTGCACACATTCGCAGACTTGTCAACAAGAACTTGAGGATTCACCTCCTTTCCCTCATAAAGCACGAGTTGAAGCTCAGAAGAGTTTTCCCTCATTACACTCAGATGCAAGCCATTTCATGTTATATTGAATGGACAACTAGTCACGTTTTCCACCTTCTTTTAATATTTACTGTGGAAGTCGATTAGGTTTCAGTCACAATGATGCAGCACCTGTAATCCACACAGAAGTGGCTCACTAGAGTGGAACAGCACATGCAGAAAAGCAAGAATGTGAGGTAATTGATTTAATAGAGAAACTTGTATAGAAGTACAGGAATGTTTGCAGAAAGGATGGCTCACTGCTGACTACAGGAATTTAAACCAAGTGAGGCTCTAAGTTGCCAAATATACTCCAGACGGGCTGGACTTCAGAGGTCATTCAATTTAGTGACACATGAGGGCTTTTCTCCTGCTATTTTGAAAACACAAATTTATACCAGATATACCTACCTTCGCAAAGCACTTTCTATATTTCTGGTACGTAAGAAGTATATGTACAAAATAATAATTATATATTTGTAACTACTATCTATCTTTTAATCAATTGAGATCAAGTATGAAAACAATTATTAAAAAAAGAGAAGAATGTGTGAAACTCTATGCTTTTGTATTTCTAACCACCCAAAATGCGTCTTTTGTAAAGGAATTTCAAGAGAAGGGCATTGTCTGTGTGATTGTGAAAACCTTATGTCTGGTGCTCCTTTTACCTATTGGATGGACAGATGAGTAAAAAATATGGATAAAAATAGCAAATAATAGGGGGAACAAAGGTTCAAATAAATTGAGTAGATTGAAATACCAGTGGTCAATGAGAGGGAGGGGTAAGGGGTATGATATGTATTTCTTTTTTATTTTTAATTTCTTTTGCCAGAGAGATGCAAATATCCAAACATACAATCATGGTGTTGAATACACAACTATGTAATGATATGGTGAGCCACTGATTGCACACTATGTATAGAATGTTTGTATGTCAAGAATGTTTGGATGTTTGTTAAAGTTTACAGCAAAAAATATTTAAAAAAAAAGAGAAGGTCATTGGTATAACTCTAAGAGTATCCTAATTCTATATCAAAATGGTCTCTAGTCTTGTGGTAGGTAATGGTTTCTTAGATTTTATATCTATAACACAAGCAATTAAAGAAAGAATAGATAAATGGGAATTTCTCAAAGTTAAAAACCTTCATGCATCAAAGCACTCTGCCACAAAAGCAAAAATAAAGCCTATTCAATGGGAGAAAATACTGGGAAACTACATTTCAGATAAGGGATTGATATCCAGGATATATAAAGAAATCCTGCAAACAACCCAATTTAAAAAATGAGCAAAAGGCTTGAATAGACATTTCTGAAAGAGGGTATACAAAAATGGCTAAAAAGCACATGGGAAAATGCTCAACATCACTAGTTACTAGGGAAATGCAAATCAAAACCACGAGATATCATTTCACACCCACTATTGCAAAAAAAAAAAAAACACGAACCAACAAGTGTTGGAGAGGATGTGAAGAAATAGGATCACACACTCTGCTGATGAGAATGTAAAATGGTACAGCCCTGTGAAAAGACAGTTTGGTGGCACATCAGGAAGTTTAATATAGAATCACCATATGACTTGGCAATCCCACTACTAAGTATATCTTTCTTAGTATATTATTTCAGAATATTTGAAAGGAGGGGCTCAAACAGATATTTGCACATCAAAGTTCATAGCAGCATTATTTGTAATTGCCAAAAGATGGAGGCAATCAGTGTCCATCAACCAATGAATGAATAAAGAAAATGTGGTATATGCATATGATAGAATATTGTTTAGCTGTAAAGAGGAATGAAGTTCTGATGCATGTGACAGCAGGACAGATTCTTGAGGACATTATGTTGAGTGAAATAAGCCAGACACAAACGGACTCAAATAATGTATGATCTCACTGACATGAGCTAGTTATAATAAACTCATAGGGTTAGAATCTAGAATATAGGTTACCAGGGAATAGATTGGGGATAGAGAATGGGGAACTGATGCTTAATTTGTATAGAATTTATTTTAGGTCGATTGTAAACACTTGGAAATGGATGGCAGCGATGGTAGCACCTTATTCTGAGTGTCATTCACAGCACTGAATAATGTACGTGAATGTAGTTAAAAGGAGAAGTTCTCGGTCAAGTACATTACTAAAATTAAAGTTAAAAGATAAAATATAGGACTGTATAACACAGTGAACCCTGTTGTGGACAATGGCCTGTGGTTTACGATGTACGTATAAGAACTTCTTTCATGAACTAACAGCAAATGTATGGCACTAATACAAGGTGCTAAGAATAGGATGGTATATGGAGGAGGATACACTTAATGTAAACTATGGACTATAGTTATTAGTACAATTTTAATATTCTTTCATCAGTTGTAATGAAGGTATGATACCAAAGTAGTGTCAACAATAGGGGCGTATATGGGAACACTGTATTTTTTATAGGACTTTACTATAAACCTGCAACCTCTCTTATTAGAAAACAATAAGTTTTAAAAATTGTCTCTGGTAGTGTTTAAAGCTTTGAAATGCCCAGAATCCTTCTACTAAGATTGCAATCAAGTGGATTCTGGGAATGGGCCCAGACATCTGAATGTTTGCTAAAAATTTAAATTGACATGTACCCAGAGTTGAGGTTGACAGATAGCGATAATAATAATAATGATCATTATTATTTTCTCATTTGTGTCCTATTTACTAGAAACAAAGTACTGGGAACTATGCTAAATTTTTATATATACTATCCCATCTCATTAAATCATTACAATATTGTTGGATGGTTTATAATCATCACTTTATAGTGGGGAAGCAGACTCAGGGAGACTAAATAACTTGCTCAAGACTTGCAACCGATGAATAGCATATATGATGTACAAGCCCAATTCTTCCTGACTCCATATATGGTAGCCATTCCCACTAAATGTGTTACACCCCTTGTTCCATGCTGGGGCTTTCCCTGATGTAGAATTTGTTCTCAAGCATTTGAACCTTGAACGGTGGGAATTAACACCATAATTGCGTGCTTGAATTTTGGCAGGCTCAAATACATCACTTAACCTGGCCCCTTCTCATCTGAGCACCTGACCTATAAAAAAAATAATAAGCTGGAGTAAATTCACATCATGCTCTAGACTTTAAATCTGGAACTTGTGAGTAAAACTGATTTTTTAAGCAACACTTAAAGAAAGCCTTTCAAACAGGTTGGTCCCCCTTTTCAGAACACAAGATATATAACAATGTTCCATTCACTTCCACAATTACTTCCTAAATTTTCAAATCCAGTTCATTAATTACCAGGAAGTCTTTCCTGTGTTCCCCAAATTCTGGAAGTCTCTAATGTTCTCAATATATTCTGCACATACCTCTAACTTTGTACTCACTGCATCATAGTATAATCAGTTATTTCTCATGAACTTTTTATTTCTTTTCAATAGAGTGTTGTAGGTTTTCAGACAAATTATGCAGAAAGTGCAAAGTTCCCATGTCTGCACCCCACATTCAATTTTTCCTGTTATTAACATTTTGCATTAGCTTGATAAATGATCATAATTATATGATTAACTATAATCCATGGCTTACATTAGGGTTCACTCTGTGTCTTGTACAGTTCTATGTTTTTTAAAATTTTCCTTCTGTTAATATATACAACCTTAAATTACCCATTTTAACCATCTTCAAATATACAATTCAGAGATGGTAATCACGTTAACAATATTGTGAGATTTTTGAGCATATGACTTCTGGATTTTTGAACATAGAAGTCTGTGGAAGGAAGGAAGGTAGGTAGGAATGGAAGAATTAATTCATGGGCAACATACTATTTGAGCAAAAAGAGGTACAAATTGTAAAGGTGAAGGCTTCTAGACAACTTTGGGGAAGCAGGGGTAAGAAATATGGGATATGTGATAAATGTGCACATTGGCTTAAACATAAACAATGCTGGCCTTTTTGTGTGTTCTTCTAATTTAATTTTTATGTGATTCCATTGGAAACATGTAGGTGAACTCATACAACATACTTGTGATAAATAGTAGATGCTAAGTTTCTGAATCAGAGGGAGCCCCTTAAGAAGCCAACAGTCTCATAGAGGAGACAAGCATGTTAGAACTCAGCAGGACCTCTGATGGAGCTAAATGGCAACTTTGAGTGGATATCATATACCCCAACTTAGTAAAATCACAGATGATCAGACATGGAAGAGAAAGGGAGGACCACAGTTTTCTCCAGGGCCAAGAAGAAAGGGAGAGACTCCAGTGTAGAAAAGGAAAAGACTTTGGAACAATTCAGATTCTAAGTTAAGTCTTACAATTTGCTTTTTGACAACTTCTGTGACATCTATTAAGCTACCTAACATTTCTAGCTACAGTTTGTGCTGTTGTTAAATGAAGACAATTAAACCTAACTCAAAGAGTTTTGTGAGGGTGTGAGATATTTTTTCTGAAATATACAACTAGAAAATAGAACTATTTGATTATCAGTCAATGTTAAATGATATGATTGCATATTCATTCTTCTTTTCCACTCTCCCTTTGTATACATGTGTATGAGAGAGAAAGAGATAGAGAGGGTGGGAGCGAAAGAGTTAGAGAGGGTGGGAAAGAGGCAGGGAGGGGGAGAGAAAAAGAGAGAGGGTGGGGAAAAAGTTTATATAGTGTGTTTTTAGTGCACATTGCATTTATATTTAATGATAATTCCACTTCACTTTCTCTGCCTGGCTGCTGCCCATTTTGAGTGTGTCTGTATGCTATGTGTAAGCTAAATGAGATTGATGGAGAAGATGGATTTCTGAATGGTTGCTAATGGTCTAGACATTTTACTGTTTTGTCAACAAAGCCCTATTGTTGAAAGCAATGTTTTCTCACTGTGTCAATATCCCTGCCATGTTGTGTTGATATTAATGGAACTGCCAGGAAAAGGATTTAATTAATCAGTTCCCAGAATAACTACTGTCAGTATTCATTTCCCAGCTGAAGACATTCAGGGCAGCGGAAGTTCTCTCAGCACATGTTCAGGCACCTTAGTTGTATAGTGAGAATTGTTTGTGTGAGTCCTGCTGAGATTCCAACATGGAAAATTGTTCTCCATGAGCAACAAACAGGTTATGAGTAGTTCCAAAAATAGTTACTCAGGATAGTTATGCAGGATATTTTAGCACTAGTCCTGCTCTATAACAGACCAGAAAAATAATTACTAGAATCTAGTGAAAATGTAGTGTTACTCTGCCTAAAAAAGCAATTGAAATTAAAAATATAGCAAAAATTACAGAGCTTGGATCTACAATGTCTTTTATATTTTGAAGATTCAGGGAAGTGGGCTTGTTGAGAAGTGTGGCCTTAATTTCTATGATCTTCATCCACTAACTCTTTTTTGTAACAGTTTTATTCCCATACCATACAAACCATCTTACACGTGCAATCAATGGCTCTTGGTGTAATCTCATAGTTATGCATTCACCACCACAATCAATATGAAAGCAGTCTCATTTCTTCTGAAAAAACAATCCCATACCCCTTCTATCCCCTATTTTTGACATTTAGCTTTGGTAAATAATGCCTTTATTACAATTAATGAAAGAATATTACAATATTACTGTTAAGTATTGACCCTAGTTTGCATTAATTGTATTTTTCTTCTATACCACCCTATTATTCATATCATGTAATAGTGATGTGCTTTTGTTCTAGCGCATGTAAGAACTTTCTTAAACTTGCTCAATTAACCACAGTCATTGTCCACTCTAGGTTTTGCTAAGTTTCACAGTTCCAGATTTAATCCCCTAGCTTTCCTTCTGGTGGCATACATGTCCTTAGCTTTCCTCTTTCAACCATGCTCACACTCTGCATTGTTAATGATAGTGTTATGCTGTTCCTTTCCAAACATTTACAGTCAGCCTTGTTAAAGATTCTGCATCCTTTAAGTGTGATTTGCCCTCTTTCTATTTCCTGATAACCTATGCTCTTGAATTTAAATTCCTGAATTTGCTCATTATAATTAATGCCATATTAGTAAAACCATACAATATTTGTCACTTTGTTTCTGGCTCATCTTGCTGAACTTAATGTCCTCACATTTCATGCACATTTTTG
>PVIY010021481.1:0-42374 GCA_004026745.1 Myrmecophaga tridactyla | reverse complement strand
GAAACCCTGAACTTCATCGGCCTTCTTGAACCAAGGTATCTTTCCCTGGATGCCTTTGATTGGACATTTCTTTAGACTTGTTTTAATTGGGACATTTTCTCGGCCTTAGAACTGTAAACTAGCAACTCATTAAATTCTCCCTTTTAAAAGCCATTCCATTTCTGGTATATTGCATTCTGGCAGCTAGCAAACTAGAACATAAGGGAAATGCAGATCAAGAGTACAATGCGATACCACCTCACACCTATAAGAATGGCTGTTATTAAACAAACAGGAAACTATAAATGTTGGAGAAGATGTGGAGAAACTGGGAGACATACACTGCTGATAGGAATGTACAATGAGGCAGCCACTATGGAAGACTGTTCGGCAGATCCTTAGGAAACTAAATATCGAGTTGTCCTATGACCCAGCAGTAGCACTACTTGATATAATCCCTGAAGAGCTGAAAGCAATGACAGAAACAGATATTTGCACCCTGATGTTCATAGCAGCATTATTCACAATCACTAAATGATGGAAACAAACAAAATGCCCATCAACAGATGAGTAGATCAACAAAATGTGGTATATACATACAATGGAATATTATGCAGCAGTAAGACAAGATGAGGTCCTGAAGCACAGGACAAGATGGATGAGCCTTGAGGACATAATGCTGAGTGAAATTAGCCAGACACAAAGGGATAGATACTGAATGATTCCACTTTTATGAGCAGCATAAAGGTATAATCAGAGGCTTATAGTACAGAATATAGGGGACTTAGAGATCCATAGAAGCTAGAGATAGGTGAACCGTTAGCTAATGAGGTTGAACTCCAAAGTAAGGGAATTGATAAGAGCAAAGGTGGTTCTCTAGTGGGTCTATAAGTAATGTTGCCATATTGAAGATGGACAAGATTGAAAGGGGATGTATAGACATATGTGTCCCACTGATTAACACTAGAAATATGAATTAGTTCTTGCAAGAATTACTTCAAAGATATGATTCTTGCATAAAGAGTGTTTAAGTCCAGGGAATGGGTAAAACTGCTATTGCATGCTGTGAGCTATGTTCAAAAGGAAACCATCAGCACTACCACAGCAACTGCAGAGGTAAATAATGGGGGGAGGGACAAGAATTAAGAGGAAGTTTAGATTTCCTATTTGGTGAGGGTGGGTTTATGGGTTTTCTTTCTGTTATGAATGCAGGTGGCTGAAGGATGCACTGTTGGAGAAGTAGATTGACGAACAATAGTGTATACTTATGAACGAAGGTTGTGCTGCTACAAGAATGGACAAAGTCTGAGTTATACAATGATGTGAATGAACATGTGGGACATTTGGCGAGACAAAATAAGCCAGAAACAAAAGAACAACAATGGTGTGGTCACCTTTAGAAAATGCTTATAAGAAAACAAGGGCCTAGAGTGTAAACTTTTAGAGCGCATGCATTAAGTCCAGAGTGGTGATTATTATTTCTGGATCTTGAGAGGCTGTTATATATATATAATCTGATGTTTAGAGATAAGAATGAAGCTGAACAGGTTGGGGTTAAAGTAATTCAGAACATGGGGGTAAGGAAGACAGTATCTATATTTCAGAACCACACATACTCTTTGAGACTAATGGAAGAAAGGTTTATTTGGTCTGGAGCTGAAATTTTCTGTAGTGCATAATCTAATTTAACCTATCTGTATAGCTCATTTGAACAACTGAAACACAGGAAGCACAGAATAAGAAAGAGGTCCCTTAATCCTGTATTGGTTATTGTAATGCCTGGATACATCCTAGAGTATATTAAGTAGATAATCAAAAAGTATTGGCAATGTTCCCTGAGGGATGGGAGAAAGACTATGGAACTATTAAACCTTACCATCAGAGAATCCCCTGATACTGTGTCAAACTTCAGGGACATCCAAATCAATAGCCCATGCTATCGATCATGAGGTCTACTCTTGTGAAATTTATGTAGGTAGCAGAGAAGCTTAGACTACCTATAGGCATGCCTAAGAGTTACTTCTGGAGGACCTCTTTTGTTGCTCAGATGTGGGCCTCAGTCTCCTAACCCCAACTCTGCAAGTGAAATCATTGCCCTCTCCTCTACCTGGGACATAACATCCAGGGGTGAAAGTCTCCCTGGTGACGTGGGAGAGGACTCCCAGGGATGAACCCAGACCTAGCACCATGGGATCAACAATTTCATCCTGACCAAAAGGGGAAAAGAAGTGTAATTAATACAGTATCAGTGGCAGAGAGAGTTCAAATAGAATCGAGAGGCTATTCTGGAGGTTGCTCTTGTGCAACTTTCAGGTAGACGTTGCTACCTATCATAATGGCCAACCCCCATCCAGGACAATTTCAGCCAATCCTAAAGAACACCTAGGGCAATATATAAGATTTCACAAGGGTTCCAGGCACTAGAGTAACTTTCCAGAAACCTACAACCTCCAGATGGGCTCCTGGTCCAGATAAGTCCTGAAACCTAGTTGAGCCTCTCCACAACATCAGATGGTTCCATCTCCCTACCCCATATTAATGACAGACCCTTCTAATATGAAAAATTTAGAATGGTCATAACCCAAGCACCTCAAAGATAGAGATGGAGAGATCAAAAGTGATGGTGGAGTTATACATAGAAGATAGGACTTAACAAATGAATATGAATGCTGAGTCATTAAATTGATATCTCTTTTAGTCTCCAGTGTTTTAGAGCAGCTAGAAGTAAATACCTAAAATTGTGAAATTGCAACCCATATCAAACTCTGAAATATGTTCTAGAGCTAATTGTGGTACTGTGCTTTGAAATTTATAGCATTTTTGTATATATGTTATTTTTCACAAAAAGAAGGAAAAAAAGACAATTGTGATGATAAAAAAGTATTTAAACCCTCTAGCCTCCTATATTCTGGAGCAGCTAGAAGGAAAAATAAGAGAGGATCTTATGGTAGCCCATGATAAACTCTGGGATCCATCCTGTAATTACTTGTTGAAGAGTGCTTTGAAAACTATTGCTTTTTTTTTCCTTTGCTTTGTATATATATTATACTATACAATAAAAAAGTTAAAAATAAAGAAAAAACACTCTGATTTTAACAGACATTGCATTGGATAGATCACTTTTGGGTATATTGCCTTCTTAACAATATTAAGTCTTCCAATCCATGGACAGAAAATGTCCCTTCATTTATTTAGGTCTTCTATAATTTCTTTCAGCAAAGTTTTTTTTTTTTTAGTTTTTCTGTATCCTACTTGGTTAATTTTTTAAGTTTTTATTTTGATCACACATATATAACTAAAATTTCTCTTTTTAACCTTTTTTAAGTGTATAATTTCAGTGGTATTAATTGCATTTGTAATGTTGTCCTATCATCACCACTATACATTACTAAACCTTTTCATCACCCCAAACAGAAACTCTGTACCCGTTAGGCAATAATAACTCCCCACTCTCCCCTCCCTCAGGTAACTGATAACTTCTAATCTACGTTCGGTATCTATGACTTTGAATTTCTAGGTATTTCATAAGTGGACTCATACAACATTTGTCCTTTTGTGCTTGACTTATTTCACTCAAGGTTTATCCACACTGTAGCATGTTTCAGAACCCACATCCTTTTTACAGCTGAAAAATATTTCACTGTATGTATATATCACTTTTTGGTCAACCATTCATATATTGATGGACACTTGAATTGCTTCCACTATTTGGCATATCAGTATTTGTTTGAGTTCCTGTTTGCAGTTCTTTGGGGTTTATACATAGAAGTGGAATTGCCAGGTAATATGGTAATACCGTATTAAACATTTTGAGGAACAGTTCAACTGTTTTCCACAGTGGCTGCATGATTCTACATTCACAAAAACAATATACAAAGGTTCCAATTTCTCCACAATTTCACAAAACTTGCTATTTTCCATTTTTAAAATAAAAAATAATAACCATTTTAGTTGGTGTGACAAGGTAGCTCATTGTTCCTTGGTTAAATTTATTACTAAGTATTTTATTCTTGTTGAGGCTATTGTGGATGAAATTGTTTTCCTAATTTCCCTTTTGGATTCTTCATTGCTACTGTATAGAAATATGATTGATTTTTGTGAATTGGTCTTGAATCTTTCTACTTTTATGAACTTGTTTATTAATTCTAATAATTTTTTGTGGATTCCTTGGGATTTTTCTATATATGAGATAATGTCACCTGGAAATACAGTATTAATTCTTCCTTTCCAATTTGGATGTGTTTTATTCTTTTCCCTGCCTAATTTCCCTGACTAGAAAATCCAATACAATGTTGAACAGAAGTCCAAGAGTAAACATCCTTGACTTGTTCCTGTTCTTAAGGGAAAAGCATTCAGTCTTTCATCTTAAGTATGAGGTTGGCTGTGGAGTTTTAATAGACCTTTAACAGGTTGAGCAAGTTCCCTTCTATTCCCAGTTTTTTAGTGGGTTTTTTTTTTAATCATGAAAGGGGACTGAATGCTGTCAAATGTTGTTTCTGTGTCTATTGAAATGATTGCATGGTATTTCTCTTTTATTCTATTAATATTGTGCATTACACTGAGTTTTGATTGTTAAACCAACCTAGGATACCTAGAATAAATTCCACTTGGTCAAGATGTATAATACTTTTTGTATGTTTCTGGATTTGACTTACCAATATTTTCTTGAGGATTTTTGGGTCTATATAGCAGAGAGATATTGGCTTTGTTATCATGGTAACAATGGCCTCATAGAACGAGTTGAGAAGTGTTTCCTACTCTAGTATTTTGGAAGTGATTGTGAAAAAATGGTATTAATTTTTCTTTAAATGTTTGGTAAAATTCACCAGTGAAACCATATATGCATGGGATTAAGGGGGGGGTGGAATTATACATAGAAGGTAGGACTTAACAAATGAATATGAATGCTGAATCATTAAATCGATATCTCTTTTAGTCTCCAATATTTTAGAGCAGCTAGAAGTAAAAACTTGAAATTGTGAAATTGTAACCCATATAAAAGTCTGAAATATGTGCTACAACTAATTGATATTCTGGAGCAGCTAGAAGGAAAAGTACGTGAGGATCATATGGTAGCCCATGACAAACTCTGGGCACTGTCCTGTAACCACTTATTGAAGAGTGCTTTGAAAACTATTGCTTTTTTATTTCTTTGCTTTGTATATATGTTATACTACACAGTAAAAAAAAAAGAGGGCATTTGCAGCTATAAATATCCCTCTAAGCTGCATCCCAAGGTTTTTGCCTACTACATTTTTGTTTTATTTCATCTCAAAGTATTTCTAATTTCCCTTGTGATAGCTTCCTTGACTCACTGGTTATTTAGGAGCAACACGCTCTTTTAATTTCCACATATGTTTGAATTTCCCGTATTCTTCTTTGATTGACATCTAATTCATTTTAATTTTGATTGCAGAATATACTTTGTATGATTTGGAACCCTTTCAATTTGTGGCTTGTTTTATGACCTAATTTATGTTCTTTCATGGAGAATGTCCCATGCGTACTTGAGAAAGATTGTATGTTGTTGTTGGGTACAGTGTTCTATAGACGTCTGTTAGGACAAATCAGTTTCTAGTTTTGTTCAAGTCTTCCATTACCTGGTGAGCTTCTGCCTAATTATTCTAGCCGTTATTACAAATGTGATTTTTTTTTTGCATGCTGTGTAGCATGGGGGTCACATTTCATTCTTTTCCATGTAAATACAGCAGTATCACAGCGCCATTTGTTGAAATTTCTCTGGGGTGGATGCACGGGGTGGGAATTGAACTCAGGTCTCCCATGTGGCAGCTGAGAATTCTACCACTGAACTACCCGTGCATCCCCATAAGTGAGGTATTAAATTCTTCAACTATTGTTGTTGAATTGTTTCTTTCTTCCCTTAATTTTGTCAGTGTTTGCTCATGTTTTAGGTGCATACATGTATCTAATTTTTATGCCTTCTTGATATATTGATGCTTTTATCACTGTAAAATGTCATACTTTTTCCCTAATAAAAATTTTGCCCAAAAGTCTATTTTATTAATATTAGTACATCCACTCTGGCTCTCTTTTGGTTACTGCTTGCATGTTATGTCTTTTCTGTCCTTTTATTTTATATCAGTCAGGACTCTGCCAGATAAACAGAACAAATAGAATAGATGACAGATGGACAGATAGATAGAAACAGATAGAGATACATACATATACATAGATATATACAGAGATTATACATACATATATAGAAAGATTTATTGCAAAGAATTGGCTTATGTAATTGTGGGCTTGGCTAGACCAAACTGAAATTTGTAGGTGGGGGGGGCAGGTTAGAAACTCTTGGTGAGCAGCTGATACTGCAGTCCACAGCCAGAACTTCTTCCTCAGGGAAACTTCAGTTTTGTTCCTTTTTTTCCCTTTTTAAACTTTTTTTATTGTATAGTATAACATATATACAAAGCAAAGAAATAAAAAAGCAATAGTTTTCAAAGCATTCTTCAACAAGTGGTTACAGGACAGATCCCAGAGTTTGTCATGGGCTACCATATGATCCTCTCATATTTTTCCTTCTAGCTGCTCCAGAATATAGGAGGCTAGAGGGTTTAAATATTTTATCATCACAATCAACTTTTTTCCTTCTTTTTTTGTGAAAAATAATATATGTACAAAAAAGCTATAAATTTCCAAGCACAGCACCAAAATGAGTTGTAGAACATTGTTCTAGTTTGGTAGCTGCCAGAATGCAATATACCAGAAATGGCATGGCTTTTAAAAAGGGGAATTTAATAAGTTGCTAGTTTACAGTTCTAAGGCTGAGAAAATGTCCCAATTAAAACAAGTCTATAGAAATGTCCAATCAAAGGCATCCAGAGAAAGATACCTTCGTTCAAGGAAGGCCGATGAAGTTCAGGGTTTCTCTCTCAAGTGGAAGGGCACATGGCGATCACAGTCAGAGTTTCTCTCTCATCTGGAAAGGCACGTGATAAACACGGTCAGGGTTCCTCTCTCATCTGGAAGGGCACATGGTGAACACAGCATCATCCACCAGCTTCTTATCCTGGCTTCCTGTTTCATGGAGCTCCCCGGGAGCATTTTCCTTCTTCATCTCCAAAGGTCACTGGCTGGTGGACTCTGCTTCTTGTGGCTATGTTATTCTGCTCTGCTCTCTCTGAATCTCTTCATTCTCCAAAATGTTTCCTTTTTTGTAGGACTCCAGTAAACCAATCAAGACCCTCTCAAATGGGTGGAGACATGTTGTCACCTAATCCAGTTTAACAACCACTCTTGACTAAATCACATCATCCAGGGAGATGATCTGATGACAGTTTCAAACATACAGTATTGAATAGGGATTATTCTACTGTTATGAAATGGAATTTTGATTAAAACATGGCTTTTCTAGGGGGCATACATCCCTTCAAACCAGCACAAACATATTTCAGAGTTTGACATGGGTTACAATTTCACAATTTTAGGTTTTTACTTCTAGCTGCTCTAAAATACTGGAGACTAAAAGAGATATCAATTTAATGATTCAGCATTCATATTCATTTGTTAAATCCTATCTTCTCTGTATAACTCCACCATTACCTTTGATCTTTCCATCCATCTCTTTAGGGGTGTTTGGGCTATGGCCATTCTAAATTTTTGATATTGGAAGGGTCTGTCACTAATATGGGGTAGGGAGATGGAACTATCTGGTGTTCTGGATAGTCTGGGCCCTCTAGGTTTCAGGACTTATCTGGACCAGGGGCCCATATGGAGGATGTAGGTTTCTGGAAAGTGACTCTAGTGCATGGAGTCCTCATAAAATCTTCTGTATCACCCTAGGTGTTCTTTAGGATTGGCTGGAATGGTCCTGGTTGGGGGTTGACAGGTTATGATAGGTAGGGTTGGAGATTGACAGGTTATGATAGGTAGCAAGGTCTAACTGAATCTTGCATAATAGCAACTTCCAGAGTAACCTCTCGACTCTATTTGAACTCTCTCTGCCACTGATATTTTATTAATTACACTTCTTTTCCCCCTTTTGGTCAGGACGGAATTGTCGATCCCACGGTGCCAGGTCTGGATTCATCCCTGGGAGTCCTCTCTAACGTCACCAGGGAGATGTTCACCCCTGGATGTCATGTCCCATGTAGAGGAGATGGCAATGATTTCACTTGCAGAGTTGGGCTTATGGAGACTGAGGCCACATCTGAGCAACAAAAGATGCCCTCCAGAAGTAAATCTTAAGCATGCCTATAGGATGTCTAAGCTTCTCTGCTACCTACATACAGTTTTGTTCTTGAATCCATTCACTGATTGGATTAAGTCTGACAATATTACCATAAATCATTTCCTTTATTTAAAGTAACTGAATACAGATGCAGTATCAATGAAACACCTTCACAGAAACATATAGATTAGTGTTTGATTGAAAATTGGGTACTATGGCCTAGCTAAGGTGACTAATAAAATGAAACCATGACATCATTAAGCCAATCTGTGTCTTTGAATCTAGCATATGTTTCTTATAGACAACATATTGTTGATCATGTTTTAAAAATCCGTTCTGCCAATCTCTGCCTTTTGATTAGCATATTTAATTTATTTACATTTAATGCAATTACTGCCAAGATTTGATTTGTGTCTGCCATCTTGCCATTTGTTTTCTATATGTCTTATGCCTTTTTTGTTCCACTATTCCTCCTTTAATGCCTTCTTTTGTGTTAAACATTTTCTAGTGTACCATTTTAATTCCCTTGTTATTTCTTTTATCCTATATTTTTGAGGCTTTTTTTTATATTGGTTGTCATGGAGAGTATGGTTAAGATTAATTTAAAACAATCTAGTTTGGATTAATACTTAATTTCAATAGTATACAAAAAGTTTGCTTCTAAATAACTTTATTCCTTCCTCCTCCTTTGTGCTATTATTGCCATAAAATTATATCATTATACATTATAAGCCCATAAACACCATTTTATTCTTATTGCTGTATGCTGTTTTATTTCAAATTAGACATTATAAGAAAAGTGTTACAAACATATATTTGTAATGTATTTAATATTTACCTATATAGTTACCTTTATCAGTGCTCTGTTTTTTCTTTCTGTAGAACAAGTTACTATCCAGGGTCCCTTCATGTCACCCTGAATAACTCCCTACAGTATTTCTTTTAGGGAGGGTCTGCTAGTGATGAAATCTCTCAGTTGTTTTGTTTTTTTAAATCTGGGAGTGTCTTAATTTCTCCTTCATTTTTGAATGATAGCTTAGCTGGATATATAATTCTTAATTGACAGTCTCTTTCACCACTTTGAATATATCTTCCCATTGCCTTCGGGCTGCCATGATTTCTGATGAGAAATCAGCTGTTAATGTTATTGATGATCCCTTTTACTTGATGAGTTTTTCTCTTGCTGCTTTCAGGATTCTCACTTTGTCTTTGACTTTTATCAGTTGATTTTGACTCTTCTTATGTGTGGATCTTGTTACATTTATCCTACTCAGACTTCATTGAAGTTCTTAAATGTGTAGATTAATGTTTTTCATCAAATTTGAAATATTTTCAGCCATTATTTCTATAATATGTTTTTGCCCCTTTCTCTCCTCTCCTTCTAGGACTACCATATGTGTATATTGGTATACTTGATGTGTCCTACATGTCTCTACTGCTCTGTTCATTTTTCTTCATTGTTTTTTATTTCTGTTCCTCAGACTGAACAGTCTCAGGTCAAGTTCAAGTTTGCTCAAATTTTCTCTTGAACCCCTCTAGTGAATTTTTCATTTCATTTATTGAACATTTAAACTCCAGAATTTCTCTTTGGTTCTTTTATATAATTTCTATCTCTTTATTGGTATTCTCTATTTCATGAGACATCATTCTCATATTTAATTCTTTAGCTATATTTTCTTTCAGTTTTTTTTTTACCATATTCATTATAGCTGATTCAAAGTGTTCTAATAAGTCTAACTTCTGTGATTCCTCTGGAACAGTTTCTATTGATTTTTTTTCCTTTATGGGCCATACTTTATTGTTTCTTTGTATGGCTCATATTTTTTTTTGAAAACTGAACATTTCAAATAATTTAATGAGGCAATTCTAGAAATCCATTTATCTCCCTTCTCCAGAGTTTGTGGTTATTGTGGTTTATGGTAGTTTTTGTCATTTGTTTGTTTAGTGACTTTTCTGAATTAATTCTAGATTTTCTGCCACATGGGCTACTGAAGTGTATACCTGGTCAGCTTAGTGGCCAGCTAATGATTGAACAGAGATGCCCATAAGTGCCTTGAAACAATACTTATTTCACCCTTTGGCAATGGGCTGTGTTGGGGCACCTCTTCTTCAATCCTACAGCAGTTAACAAGTCTGCCTTAGCTTTTCTTCCTGCTTCCATTGGGCCTCAATATTAGCTAGAGGTGAAAGCCTAAGGTCTTCTCCATTCTTTCCTGGGCATGCACACAGCCCCGTACATACAAGTGACCGTCTAGCTCCTCAGGATTATGTTACAGCTTTTCAAAGACTCCCATCAGGTTCTCATTCCCTAAAACTTTCTTTTACATTTTTTGGCTAGGTAGCCTCTTGTTTACTGTGATTGATACCACCACCTCAAGCAGCTGTGATGTTAAACAATTGCTGCTGATTGTTTTTTTATAAACAAACCTGGGGATAAATAAGTCTTTTTCTTCTGAGTGAACTCTGAGTCAGGTCAAATAAAGAAAACCCCTGTGAATGGCACTTTTCCAGGGAGTTGAGTCACAATTCTCCAGGAATATAGCTTTTTTTGAGGCTCTCCAAACCTGGTCTGACTTATACAGTTGCTGCTAGGCTGCTGTTTTTCAGATACCATGGTTGTAAGGCTGCTGGTTTTTACAAGGCTACTATGGAGCTGGAGAGAGAGAGGTGGAAATAGGACAAGTCCAAACCCCACAAAGCTTGATGTTCTTACCAAGATTCGCCAGTTTCTCTTGAATAATGCTCTTTGGATAATTTCAAGCCCTAGGTTAATTGCCAGAGTTCTGAAAAAGTATATTTTGATCATTTTTGCCAATGTTCTTATTCCTTTTATGGAGGAGAAGATTTTTGTAGGTTTTTACCTCATCAGGCTTGATGTTCTTCACTGAGTGACTCTTGTAAGATAAGCAGACATCTATGAACAAATGTGAAACTTTAATTTGCCCAGATTGGAAATTTCATGCCCAATGAGGGACAGAAACCTTCACATTGTTACACATGAAACTGGTGGCAAAACTGGGACAAGTATCAGATTGGCCTCTTTGCGATTCATACATGGACCACATCCATTCTTCAATTTGTCTTTCCAAACCACTTCTGGGAAGCCTTCCTAGAGTATCCCTACTCCTCCTGATACCCCTAATAGAATGGCTAGCTGCCTCTGGTTTAACTCCAAATAACCCTTTCTTTGGCTTCATGTTGGATTCTTTCCTTTGTTGCCTTTTCTTCTGTCAAGCCCCAACATGGCTGCCTTATTTCCCCTCACTATCTGGTCTCCAATTCCACTTTCTTTGGCTAGACACTAAGAAGACTTTGTAAATGGTCACTTTTCCATGGGATACTTTGAAGCCCATAGAGACAGCATTAAGATATGGGAAGTGTCAGCCACAGGGTGTGTGCCGGTTTGAAAGTATTATGTACCCCAGAAAAGACATGTATTTTTTTCTTTTTTTTTAACTATCTACCTTTATTTTTAAACTTTTTTATTGTATGGTATAACATATATAAAAGCAAAGAAATAAAAAGCAATAGTTTTCAAAGCACTCTTCAACAAGTGGTTATAGGACAGATCCAAGAGTTTGTCATGGGCTACCATACGATCCTCTCATATTTTTCCTTCTAGCTGCTCCAGAACATAGAAGGCTAGAGGGCTTAAATATTTTTTATCTTCACAATTGACTTTTTTCCTTCTTTTTTGTGAAAAATAACATATATACAAAAAAGCTATAAGTTTCAAAGCACAGCACCACAATTGGTTGTAGAACATATTTCAGAGTTTAACATAGGTTACCATTTCACAATTTTAGGTTTTTACTCCTAGCTGCTCTAAAAACTGGAGACTAAAAGAGATATCAATTTAATGATTCAGCATTCATATTTATTTGTTAAATCATGTCTTCCCTGTATAACTCCACCATCACTTTTGATCTTTCCATCCCTTTCTTTAGGGGTGCTTGGGCTATGGCCATTTAAAATTTTTCATATTGGAAGGGTCTGTCACTAATATGGGGTAGAGAGATGGAACCATCTGATGTTCTGGAGAGGCTGGGTTAGGTTTCAGGACTTATCTGGACCAGGGACCCATCTGGAGTTTGTAGGTTTCTGGAAAGTAACCCTAGTGCCTAGAACACTTGTGCAATCTTATATATGGCCTTAGGTGATCTTTAGGATTGGCTGGAATGGTCCTGGTTAGGGGTTAGGCTATCTATTATAATAGCAAGGTCTACCTGAAGTTTGCATAAGAGCAACCTCCAGAGTAGCCTCTCAACTCTATTTGAACTCTCTCTGACACTGATAATTAATTACACTTCTTTTCCCCCTTTTGTTCAGGATGGAATTGGTGATCTCATGGTGCCAGATCTGGATTCATTCCTGGGAATCATCTCCCATGTCACCAGGGAGACCTTCACCCCTGGATGTCATGTCCCATGTAGGAGAGAAGGCAATGATTTCACATGCAAAATTGGGCTTAGAGAGAGACTGAGGACACATCTGAGCAACAAAAGATGTCCTCCAGAAGTAACTCTCACTTTTTTTTTTAATTTGCATATGGGCAGGAGGCACCAGGGATCGAACTCCAGACCTCCAGTATGGCAGGTCGGAGCTCTGCCTGCTGAGCCACGGCAGCCGCCCCAGAAGTAACTCTCAGTCGAAGCTTCTCTGCTACGACATAAGTTTCACAAGAGTAATCCTCCTCCTAATCAAGGGCATGTAGGCCCGTTTTCTAATAAGCATTTTCTAAAGGTGACCATACCATTGTTCCTTTGTTTCTGGCTTTTTTTTTTTTTTGTATGGGAAGGCACCGGGAATGGAACCCTCTGGCTTATTTTGTCTCACCAAATGTCCCACATGTTCATTTACATCGTTACATGCCTCATGACATCATTCCTTTTAGTAGCAGCACAACCTTCATTCATAAGTTTGCACTATCGTTCACCAGTCTACTTTTCTGTCAGTGCATCCTTCAGTCACCTACATTCATAGAGCATCATGTACAGGGCCCCAAGTCCACAGTCCATCAACATCTCTCAATTTTAGATAATTTCATTGTTCGCAAGAGAAAAAAAACCAATAAACACACCCTCACCAAATAGGAAATCTAAATCTCCTCTTAACTCTTGTCCCTACCCCATTATTTACCTCTGCTGTTGCTGTAGTAGTGCTGATTGTTTCCTTTTAAACATAGCTCATAGCATGCAATAGCGGTTTTACCCCGGTACCCTGGACTTAAACACTCTTTATGCAAGAATCATATCTTTGAAGTAATTCTTGCAAGAACTAATTCATATTTCCAAGTGTGAATAAGTGGGACACATAGGTCTATACATCCCCTTTCAATCTTGTTCATCTTCAATATGGTAATATTACTTATAGACCCACTAGAGAATAACCTTTGCTCCTATCTATTCCCTTACTTTGGAGTTCAACCTCATTAGCTAACGGTTCACCTATCTCTAGCTTCTGTGCAGCTCTAAGTCCCCTATATTCTGTATTATAAGCCTCTGATTATACCTTTATGCTGGTCATAAAGGGGGAATCATACAGTATCTATTCTTTTGTGTCTGGCTAATTTCACTCAGCATTATATCCTCAAGGCTCATCCATCTTATGTGCTTCAGGACATCATTTTGTCTTACTGCTACATCGTATGTATATGCCACATTTTGTGGATCCACTCATCTGTTGACAGACATTTGGTGTGTTTCCATCTTTTTGCGATTGTGAATAATGCTGCTATGAACATTGCTGTGCAAATGTCTGTCTGTGTCATTGCTTTCAGCTCTTCTGGGTATATATCAAGTAGTGCTATTCCTGGGTCATAGGGCAACTCAATATTTAGTTTCCTAAGGAACCGCCAAACAGTCTTCCATAGTGGCTGCACCATTCTACATTCCCACCAGCAGTGCATAAGTGTTCCACGTTCTCCACATCCTCTCCAACCTTTATAGTTTCCTGTTTGTTTAATAGCAGCCATTCTTATAGGTGTGCAGTGATTTCTCATTGTAGTCTTGATCTGCATTTCCCTTATATCCAATGAAAATGAGCATCTCTTCACGTGCTTTTGAGCCATCTGTATTTGCTCTTCAGAAAGATGCCTATTCATATCTTTAGACCATTTTATAATTAGGTTGTTCTTTTCTTGTTGAGTTGTATGATTTCTTTATATATACAGGAAATCAAACCTTTGTCTGATATGTGATTTCTAAATATTTTCTCCCATTGAGTTGGCTGTCTCTTCATCTTTTTGACAAAATCTTTTGAGGTACAAATGCATTTGATTTTGAGGTGTTCCATTTATCTATTTTTTCTTTTGTTGCTTGTGCTTTGGGTGTAAAGTTTTGGAAGCTGCCTCCTATTACTAGGTCTTGAAGATGTTTCCCTATATTTTCTTCTAGAAGCTTTATGGTGCTAGTTCTTATATTTAGGTGTTTGATCCACTTTGAGTTAATTTTTGTGTAAGGTGTAAGATAGGGGCCTGCCTTCATTTTCTTGGCTATCGATATCCAGTTCTTCCATGCCCAATTATTGAAAAGACAATTTTGTCCCAGTTCAGAGGATTTGGGGGTCTTGTAAAAAATCCATTGACCATAGATTTGGTGGTCTATTTCTGCACTCTTAATTTGATTCCATTGGCCAATGCCTCTGTCTTTGTGCCAGTGCCATGCTGTTTTGACCACTATGGCTTTATAATAGGTTTTAAAGTCAGGGAGCGTTAATCCTCCAACTTTGTTCTTCTTTTCTAGGATGCTTTTAGCTATTCAGGGTCTCTTTCCCTTCCAGATGAATTTGGTAGTTAGCTTTTCCAAATCTTCAAAGTAGGTCATCAGAATTTTGATTGGTACTGTGTTGAATCTATAGATCAATTTGGGGAGAATTGACATCTTAACCATATTTAAGATCTTAGCCTTCCTATCCATGAGCAGCGAATGTCTTTCCACCTATTTAGATCTCCTTTGATTTCTTTTAGCAATGTTATATAGTTTTCTGTGTACAAGTCCTTTACATCCCTAGTTAAGTTCATTCCTAAGTATTTGATTCTTTTACTTGCTATTTTCAATGGAATTTTTTCTTTAACTGATTCCTCAGCTAGGTCATTGCTTGTGTATAGAAGTGTTAGTGATTTTTGCACATTAATTTTATGTTCTGTCACCTGGCTGAATTTGTTTATTAGCTCAAGTAACTTTGCTGTAAATTTCTCAGAATCTTCTAAATATTGTATCATATCATCTGCAAATAATAAGTTTTACTTCTTCCTTTCCAATTTGGATGCTTTTATTTCTTTATTCTTCCTGATTGCTCTAGCTAGAACTTCTAGCACAATGTTGAATAATAGTGGTGACAGTTGGCATCCTTGTGTTGCACCTGATCTTAGGGGGAAAGCTTTCAATCTCTCTCCATTGAGTATGATGCTGGCTATCGGTTTTTCATATATTCCCTTTATCATATTGAAGTAATTACCTTTGAGTCCTATCTTTTGGAGTGTTTTTATCAGAAAATGGTGCTGAATTTTGTCCAATGCTTTTTCAGCATCAATCCAGATGATCATGTGATTTTTCTCTTTCGATTTATTAATGTGCTGCATTACATTAATTGATTTTCTTGCATTTAGCAATACTTGCATCCCTGGTATAATACTTTTAATGTGTTGTTGGAGTCAATTTCCTAATATTTTATTGAGAATTTTTGCATCTATGTTCATTAGGGATATTGGCCTGTAGTTTTCCTTTCTTATAGCCTCTTTACCCAGTTTTGGTATTAAAATACTATTTTCACAGAATGAGTTAGGTAGAGTATCTTTTTCCTCAATTTTTTGGAAAAGTTTGAGCAGGATTGGTGTTAGTTCTTTCTGGAATGTTTGATAAAGTTCCCCTGTGAAGCCATGTAGCCCTGAGCTTTTCTTTGTGGGAAGATTTTTGATAACTGATTGAATCTCTTTACTTGTGTTTGGTTTGTTGAAATCTTCTATTTCTTCCTGAGTTGGTGTAGCTTGTTTGTGTGTCTTCAGGAATCTGTCCATTTCATCTAAGTTGTCTAGTTTGTTGGCATATAGTTGTTCATAGTATCCTCTTATGATTTCCTTTATTTCTTCAGGGTCTGTGGTAACACACCCCTTCTCATTTCTGATTTAGTTTATTTGCATCCTCTCTCCTTTTTTCTTTGTCAATCTTGCTAGCAGCCCATCAATTTTATTGATTTTCTCAAAGAACCAACATTTGCATTTATTGATTCTTTATATTGTTCTTTTGTTCTCCCAGTCATTTATCTCTGCTTTAATCTTTGTCATTTCTCTTCTTCTATTTGCTTTGGGTCTAATATGCTGTTCTTTCTCAAAAGTTCCTCCAGGTGTGCTGTTAAGTCCTCAATTTATGCTTTTTCTTGTTTTTTAATATAGGCATTTAGAGCAATAAATTTCCCTCTAAGCACAGCCTTTGCTGCATCCCATAAGTTCTGATAAGTTGTATTCTCATTTTCATTCATCTCCAGATAGCTACTGATTTCTCTAGCAATATCTTCTTTGACCCACTGGTTGTTTAGGAGTGTGTTATTTAATCTCCATATATTTGTGAACGTTCTCATTCTTTGGTGAGAGCACCATCCCATTGTGATCAGAGAAAGTGCTTTGAATAATTTCAATGTTTTTAAATTCATAAAGACCTGTTTTGTGCCCCAGCATATGATCTATGCTGGAGAATGTTCCATGGGCACTAGAGAAGAATTTATAACCTTGTGCTTTGGGGTGCAATGACTTATATATATCTGTTAGATCTAATTCATTCATTAAGTTATTTAACTTCTCTATTTCTTTGTTGACCTTCTGTCTGGTTGTTCTATCTATAGAGGAGAGTGGTGTATTGTTGAAACATCTATTGCTCCCTTCAGGTTTACCAATGTCTGTGTCATGTACTTTGGAGCTCCTTGATTGGGAGCACAAACATTTATGATTGTTATATCTTCTTGGTGAATTGATTCTTTAATTAGTATATGGTGTCCTTCTTTGTCTCTTATTATATCTTCAATTTTCCTGGTGTGATTTGTTATTTTTTGCTGGCATCTAGGCATTTAATTACCGTAATTAGTTTATTCTGGAGATTGCTTTCACTTCTTTTACTAAGGTTTTCTTGCTGGATGAATTCGTTGTCTGTCTGTTCTTTGACATTCAGTTCAGCTTTTTCTGGACCTCTACCTTAGGTTTTGTTTAACAGAGGAGAATTTTTCGGTTTTGTTCTCTTGCTTCTTGCCCTGCTTGTATGGTGCCTTTTCCCCCCCACCCTTAGGAGGGTCTACTTAGGTATTATAGACCCCAGCCAGGTTTTCCCAGACTAAATTGGCCTCCTATCAGGGGGAAGGAGTCACCTGCGTCAGTTTTCCCTGAGGCTGAGATCCAGCAGGTTAAAAGACATTCCTGTGAAGTCTCTGGACTCTGATTTTCTTCTCCTGCCCAGTATGTGGTGCTTGTCTGCCTGCAGGTCCCACCAGCATAAGATGATGCGGCACCTTTAACTTTGGCAGACTGTCCCTGCTGGGGTCGTGGTGGAGACAGAGGAGAGGTTGTAGGCTGGTTTTAATGGCTTCAAATTACCAAGCCCTGGTGTCTGAATTCCTTGAGGGAGGGATTTCAACTGAGTTGGGCTTCACCCCTCCCCTGGGGAAGGCACAGTCTCGAGACAAGCCCTGAAAGGAGCTTGTTTCTGCCTATGCCTGGGGTGGTTGCAGCCTGAGAAGTCCAGCCACTGAATCCAGAGGCAGTCAAGCCTTTGTAGAAACACAGCCACAGAAACCTCTGTTTCTTTTCTTTTTTTCTTTTTCCGTTAGCCCAATGAGTGACCTCTGCTTTGACCAGGTTCACCTGAGCTGGGGGCCTATTTTTAGTAGTCAGAATTTGTTAATTAATGCCACAATTGGTGTTTGCTTGGTCTCAGCCCCTGTTGCTGTTAAAGCCTCTTTCCTTTCCCCTCTGGGAAGCAGCCTGTGGGGGAGGGGTGCCAGCCACGGCAGCTTGGGGAACTCATGGTTCTGGGGATGCTCGCAGCCAGTCCAGCTGGTCCAGACTTGGGTACGCTTGTGTCCAGTTACTGTCGTGGCTCCAGGAGCTGTTCTGTACTGTTTCTGGTTATTCAGTAGTTGTTCTGGAGGACAAACTAAAACGCGCACATTGCTAAACTGCCATCTTGGCCACACCTCTTATTATATCTTTGCATTTAAGTTCTATTTTGTCTATTATTAGTATGGCTACTCCTGCTTTCTTTTGGCTACAACTTGTGTGGAAATTCTTTTTCTATCCTTTCACTTACAATCTATTTGTATCCTTGTGTCTGAGATGAGTCTCTTGTAAGCAGCCTACAGCTGGATTATGTTTTTTAATCCATTCTGCTGATCTGTATCTTTTAATTGGTAAGTTTAGTCCATTAACATTCAAAGTTACTACTGAAAATGTGTTTTGAGTCCACCATCTTATCTTTTTTATTTTATTTTCAGATCTCTATATTCTTTTCCCTCTTTCTCTCTGTATTCTTTAAATTACCCTTAGTGGTACTCTTCAAGTTTGTCCCCTCCTCCAGACCTCCCTCTCCTGTCTTTATTTTTCAGCTGGCAGAACTCCTTTTAGTTTTGCTTGTAGAGCTGGTCTCTTGTTGACAAATTCTTTCAGGACTACTTTGTCTGTGAAAACTTTCATCTCTCCCTCAATCTTGAAGGACAGTTTGGCTGGGTACAGAATTCTTGACTGGAAGTCTTTCTCTTTCAGGATCTTGAGTACAACCTACATCACACTTCTCACCCCCAGGGTGCTAGTTGAGTAGTCTGAACTCAGTCTTATTTGATTTCCCTTGTATGTAGTAGATTTTCTGCTTCTCTTCAACAGTTGACAGACTGATTAGTATGTGCCTTGGGGAAGGCCTTTTTGAATTTATTCCGTTTGGAGTTCATTGGGCTTCTTTGACTTGTATATTTATGTCCTTTATGAGGTTTGGGAAGTTTCCCCCCATTATATCCTCAACTACTCTTCCTAGCCTTTTACTCCTCTCTTCTCTTTCTGGCACACCAATGATTCTTATATTTGCATGCTTTGTTTTGGCTATCATTTCCCTGAGTTCCCATTCAATTTTTCCATCTTTTTTGCCATTTGCTCTTTTGAGTCTTCGAAGTCAATTATCTTGTCCTCTATATCACATATTCTTTCTTCTATCTCTACAAATCTGGTGTTGTGTGCCTCTAGTTTGTTTTTTATTTGGTCGACAGTCTTTAATCTCTGTGATACCTGCTCTTTTTTCTATTTATTCTTTCAAATTCCTCTTTATGCTCTTTTTCTGTCTTCTTGATCTCCTTTATGTCATTTGCTACCCCACTTATTTTATTAAGTAGAGTGGTATGAACATCTTTGATTAGTTGTTCTAATGTCTGTGTCTCCTCTGGTGTTTTAATTTGGTCATTAGGCAGGGCTTTATCTGTCTGCATTGTGATATGCTTAGTGGTCTTCTGCTGTCTTCATGGCATGTAAATATCTTGATTGATTTACTTTGGGAGTTGATTTCTTTCAATAGTCTAAGGCCTTGTGTTTGCAGGATGGTTGTACAGCAAGGAGCAGGGCATGGGGTGGGGCCCTCTGTGCTGTGATTTGCTTCAGGGCAGGTATAGGTGCAGGTCGGGGATGTTAAGCTGATGCTTGTGAACATTGGCACCCAGTGGCCAAGGAGATGTAGCTGAGTGTGTGCACAGTCTGGGAGGCATAACACTGGTGTGCTCTCATCTAAGGCATGGGGCCCTTTGTGCACATGTGTAGAGCTGTGGCAGCAGGTCGGCATTATGCCTTCAAGGATTGGGGGCAGATGTGACCCGGCTGCACAGGTCAGCACTTTCTCAGAGCTGGGAAGTGTGGCTGAGGGCCATGCACATGTGTGGTTCTAGGACTGCTGTAAAGTATGGTTCCCAGAGTTGAATGATGTGATTGGAGGCCCATGCACATGCAAGGGCCTGGGAGTGCTGTAAACAGATGCACAGAGCTCAAGCGGGGCAGAATTAGGCTGTGCGACACTATGGGCAGTGGGGCAGGGGTAGCCTAGGTATGGAGGTTAGTGCCCACAACTTTTATGCACTGGCAACAGCCTGCAAGGAACAGGGAGGGGGAGGTAGTGTTTGGGAAGGGTTCAGGAGAGGTGGATTGGGATGCACTTGGGGTGGGTGTGTGGAGCAGATACATACACTGAGGGCTAGTGGGGTGGGGGCGCCTGGAGCATGGAGAATGGGAGCGAGTGACAGAGTTCAGGTGCATGGGGTATGGGTGAGTCACTGGTCACGGGGCTGCACTTGTAAGGGTAGCACACCCAAGGAATGTGGCCTGGCTTACTTCCTGGTCTCAGGCTCCTGTCTGTGCACTCCCACGTGCTCTGTGGCTCCACACCTCTGCACCAGGCTCCAGCTTTCAGTCTCTCAGTTCCTCAGCCTCTGCAACCAGGGCTTCCCCATGTAGTTCAGAAGGCTCTCCCAGGTCATCTGCGCTCCTGAATCACCACCTTAGTCACCCTCCTGTCCCTTCTCTAACTTTTCCATGGAGCCAGGCTAATCTCAAGCCACTCTATTCAGCTATTTTCCCAGAAGTTCCAGAAAAGACAGGTTTTAATCCTGATTCAATTTTGTGGGGGAGCCATTCCTTTTGATCCTAACTCAATATCATAGGGCAGAAAATTTGATTAGATTATTTCCATGGAGATGTGATGCACCTAATTGTCAGTGTGGCCCTTTGATTAATGGAGATGTGATTCCATTCATTACAGGTGTGTCTTGATTAGTTTACTGGAGTCCTTTAAAAGAGAAAACATTTTGGAGAGAACAGAGCTGACACAGATGCTGACACTTGGAGAACAGAGACATAGATGTTTGGAGATCCTTGGAGCCCTGCAGAGGTTACCATGAAATGTTAAGCAAGCCAGAAACTGAAGAGAGGCAAAAGAAGCCAAAAGATGACAGCCAGCCTCAGAGAAACAAAGTGAGGAACCTCCACATGAACAGAGGCTGAAAACAACAGAGCCTAGGAGCAAGGGGCCAGCATGACTTCCCAGCTGACAGAGGTGTTTCAGATGCATTGACCTTACTTGAATTAAGGTACCTTTACCTGGATGCCTTAGTTTGGACATTTTCATAGGCTTAAAACTGTAAATTTGTAACTTATTAAATTCCTTTTTTTTTTTTTAACACCATTACATTTCTGGTATTTTGCAATCCAGCAGCTTGCAAACTAAAACAAGGCGTTAACACATCCCACTCTTGGGAGCATGGAAATCTAACTCCTTCCCCCAGAGATGGTGAACTGCATGATGGGCAGAACTTTTCCCCTTCTCATTCTTGACCCAACCAAATAGGAGGAGAGAGGTACAGAATGGGTTACAGAACATTCTGGGAGTTGCTTGAGTAACCTGACTCTGTCCTTCTCAGAAACTGGATCTCCCCAGGACATCAGTGAGGTCATCTGCACATGCTCTGGAGTAGGGTCAAGGCAACTCTGGCCATTTTTCTGTCCCACTTCCCTGACCCATAGCCCTATGAAAATTCCCCCCTTCCTGGGAACTACTCCCTTGGCTTCCATGCTGGTTCCTTACTCTGGGGATCACTACTTCAGGCCACCATCACCTCTTACCTGGATCACTGCAGTAGCCTCTTGATTGATCTCTCTGCTTCTACTTAAGCTCTACTCTCACCACCAGTCTATTCTTTAAACATAAGTCAGGAATATCCTGGTAAAACAGAAATCAGTCTAAGTGAAATGGGGTCCTTCCCACAAGCTCCCCTATTTCACTTAGAATAAAATCCAGAGTCCTTATAAGGGCTTATAAGACACTTCACAAACTGCTTCTTGTAAAATCTCTGACCTCATCATCTGGTATTCTCTCCTTCATTCATTTTTTTTTCCTGAAATACTGACCTTCTGGTTGTTACTCAAACAGCCAGTCATGTTCTCACCCCAGTATCATTGCACAAGCTGTTCCCTCTGCCTTTATTATTCTTATCCGAGATATCTGCATGGTGTCCCCCCTACCCTTTTAATCAAATGTTACCTCCTTGGTGAAGTCTTCTCTGACCAATCTTATAAAACTTTTAAACACCTTTCCCTAACACTCCCAATCCCCCTTCCTTACTTCAATTTTTTCCCTTGGACTCAACACCTAGCAGACTATATATCTTATTTATCGATTTTATTGAGCACTATGAGGCTGCAATTGTTTGTTTTTCCAAATGCTTTATTCCCAACACTTAGAGCAATGTCTGGTACATAGTAGGTCCTCACTAAATATTTGTTGAATGAATAAATGAATGAATAGTCCTAAATTGTCAGAATTTTGGACAGTTTTTTATTTTTAGTTTTTTTATTTCTTTGTTTATTTTTTCTTTTTCCTTTTTATCTTTTTTTGTTTGCACTTTTCTCTTATTGGACAATTTTTTAGTCATGCAAAATCAGAGCCATGAAGTTACTTAGATGACTTTCAGTACCTGCCTACTCTCATTTGACAAGTGGGAGTCTGAGGCTCAAAGAGATAAAAGGACTTGCCCAAAGTCAAAGACGGAGTTGGTTTAGTCAGAAAACAGCAAATTAGCCGATAGATTCAGGTAGAAGATATGGGCTGTTTTCTTGGGATTTATCCTATCTTACAAGGAAGCTCCTTCTACCTAGTGGCATGTATTGGCATGTATTGAATGCCTATTTTTGTGCCAGACACCCCAATTGGTATTTTACATGAGGCATCTTGTTCTCTCATTATTCACAGCACTTTGAATAGGTATTCTTTTCCCCATTTACAGATAAGGGAGCTGAAACTCAGAGAGTAGAAATGACTTGCCTAAAGTCACATAGCCAGTAAGGATCAGAGCAAGGATTCAAATACAGATCTGTTGGCCTGTAGAGTCTGGAGTCTTTCTGTGATGTTCTGGACTCCAGTTAGCTCTCTCAGACTCCAACTCTAGACTGGATCTCAGGCAGAGGCTCAGAGCTGAAGCCACCTCTCTTAAGTACCCTCCAGGAACAGCATGTCTGCAACAGGCCACAAGCAGGCCCAGGGGTTCCAGGAGGAATGTCAATGCATTCCCATGCTGCCCAGCCCAGGGCCTCCTTTCTCTCTGTCCCAGGCTTGTAGAGCTGGGCTTATTTTCAGGATTGGACTAACATTTTTTGGATAGCCCTCAGTTGAGCCAAAGGGAGGCCCCCTCCTTCCCTTGAGAAGAGAGGGGAAAGGGGGAAGGGGGAGAGAGGAGGGGAGCAGAGAAGACTTCCTGAAAGGATAGCTTTGCTGAATTTCAGCCTAATATCCTGGAGCCATTCCTAGGTAGATTGTGGTCAGTGGAATTATGCTTTTATCAGGCTGCTGGGAGTTTCAATAAAATCTTTATGGCCAGGAAAGTTCTCTTTATGGAAATCAGATTATTGAAGTGCCTGCTGGGGGGAGGGTCTTGCCAGCCTATCTTGCTCCCCACAGCCTCCCTCCTCCCCTTCAGGACAGCTCCCCCACTCAGCTCTCCCCACCTCCCCAAAGCCCTCAACTCCCAGGAAAATTCAAGATCCTACTGTGAAACAGAGATAGGGCCTTGTTGGGCAGAGAGAGCACTGAGGGGGCACATCAAGAGTGTTGGGGCTTACAATATTAATGTTGCAAAATAGTCCATTCCCGTTGCACCACCATCACCCCTGTTGAGGATCCCTGGTTTTATTATTTCTGGGTCAACATTTTCTCTGGTCCTGAATCAGTCATGTTGGAAGGTCCCAGGTTCTGGTGTTTAGCACACAGCTGCCCACCCTTCTCCACTACCATTTCCCACCCTGCCCAAATGTCTACAGAAATTTCTCAGCCTGGTGTCCCACCAGGGTGGGGTTGATGTCTGACCAGAGGCAGTGTTGCTACAGCTCTATGCAAACTTTTTTAGAAGTATCCTGTCCTATGGCTCTTTCTTAGGGATGAGGGAGCAACTATGATTGAGGGGCCTCACACTCTACCCCATAAACCACCTATTCAGGAAGGACCTGCCCTAGGAGGTTTTCCCATGGCTTTCTGGGAGGTTTTAATTTAGCAAAAGGAAAGTGGGTTGAAACAAATGGTCTCTTCCAGGGCTAGAATTCTTTAAAAGTTTTCTGCAATTTGTTCTTACCTACCCAAGTTCTCCCACTGCCTACCTCTTCAAATATCTTCTTGATATTTGATGTAATATATCTATGAGGTGATTAATTCAAGAGACATTATGTCCTTTGAGTAATGGTTGAAGGAACTGGAGAGAAGAAGGCCCATGAGGGCAGAGTCTCTGTCTCTGGCTTTTTAACAGCTGTCAAACATGGGGCAGGGGAATCAGATGTGTTTTGCATGGTCCCAAGATTAGAGCTACCATAGTTTCCAAACCTTTCTTCACACACTCCCTACTGGTATTTTCAGTCTGTTATCAAACGGAATCATCCCCAAAAACATTTGAGGCAAAGACCATTGTCGTTCCCCATTTTACAAATGAGAAAACTGAGGCCCAAGGTCATAGGGCTAGGACCTGCCATTCAAAGCCAGGTCATCTGACATCAAATATAGTACTCTTGTATTCCTGCTGTTCTGACCAATGGACAAAGGCAACTAGTAGGAAGCTTTGGCTTCAACATAAGTGGCCCTTTCAAGCCATCCGAACAAGCAGCCCCTACCCTGCCCATGTAATGTGGAGGCTGAGCTGTATATCCCTAGGCTGTTCTAAAAAAACTTCCAGGACCTGCCCCTCATTTGATCCCATTTCTCCTCCATCTTGACTTTGCTCTAGAACTTTTGCCTATATTCCCGCTTAGCATCCTGTTTTCCTGGGGTGGAAGTGACACTCATTCTCCTAAATAGATTTGTGCCCAGACATTCCTCACTATTGGGCTGGCTTTGAACTTCTTAAAGCAGAACCTTAGCCCAGGTAGTTTGCCCCGTGCTCCTATCCTGCCCACTGCATCCCCCCTGATTCAGGCTGTAAGAAGGAACTTCTAACAGAGCTGTCCAAGGATTGATGGATAAGGCCAGTTGCTGGGGCTCATGCATTGGGCAGAGCTCTGTTGGAGCTGGAAATCTTTCCAGAGGTTTCCACTGATACATATTCACTTTCCTATGTGAGCGAGTCCTTCTGTTATGTTCACAGGTTAAGCAATCACCCCTTTTATTCTCATTCTTGATTTTTCCCTCTCTCTTTTTCTTCATCTGACTTCTCCTCTGTTTTCTGTTTATTTTTCTCCTTTATTCTCTCTTCATTTTCCTTTGTGTGTTCTTACCCCCTCCCATCTCTCTCCACCTCTCTTTGTATCTGCTTTTTTTTGTCTTTGTCTTTCTTCCCTCTATCCAAATCCATTTCTTTTTCTCAGTCTCTCTTTCTTTGTCTCTCTAGCTCAGTTCTCCAACTGCTTCACTCTTACTCTGTGTTCCACTATACTCTCTCTCTTTTTCTTTGGCATGGGCAGTTTCAGGGAAGTGAACCCAGGTCTCTGGCACAGCAGGTGAGAATTCTGCCACTGAGCCACAGTTGCACCACCCCACATTATACTTTTATTTCTGTCTGTCATATGTTCCCATTTCTTCCAGCCTCCACATCTCTTTGCCTCTCCTGTCCCTTCGGGCTCTGAAAGAAGGGGCTGAAGACAGGAGAGGCAAAGAGATGTGGCCAACAGACTGTATTTAGCTACAGGCCAACAGATCTGTATTTGAATCCTTGCTCTGCTCCTTACTGGCTATGTGACTTTAGGCAAGTCACTTCTATTCTCTCTGCTCCATTTGGCAGAGTCCTCCTTCAGCTCTCTACAAAGGAACCACCTGTGCTTTTCCTGTTCCTCCACCCTCAGGCTACTGTTCTTCCCAGCCTACTGGGAGACTGAATTTGAGTAAGATCCTGTTAAACCCTCAGAAGCTGGAAGAAACCCTGGATCCTGCAACTGCTCTTCTCCCCAAAGGAAGAATCCTCAGCTTCTTTTAGCCTGAAGCTCCAGGTCTTCTCAGAATTTGGTTGAAGGACCCAGGGTTGAGTGGGTCAATGACGTTGAAGAGGCCCTGTATCTGGATTCAACTCCACAATAGCCAGTCCTCATACATATCTTGAGGTACGCTACCCCCACCCCCACCCCTTCCAGCAACCACTTTAGTTCTGGCCTCATACTCAGTCTAGAAGATCTTGATGCCTGCTCACTTCACAGCAAAGGAAGAGAAAGAAGCTAGAGTCTGGAGTTTGGGATGGCAACTTGGATGGAAGTTGGAAGAGATGTCTGAGGCTGGAGAGGTAGGGTGGGACCAGGTCATGTAGAAGTTTGAAATTTATCTTGAGGCTGGTGGGGAGATGTTTTAGTCTGCAAAAGCTGCCAGAATGTAACACACCAGAGACGGATTGGTTTTTAATAAAAGAGGATTATTTCATTAGTTCTTTAGAAGAAAGGCAGCTAACTTTCAACTGAGGTTCTTTCTTAGGTGGGAAGGCACAGGATGATCTCTGCTGGCCTTTTCTCCAGGCCTCTGGGTTCCAACAACTTTCCCCAGGGTGATTTCTTTCTGCATTTCCAAAGGCCTGGGCTGAGCTGCGAGGGCTGAGCTGAGGTATGCTGAGCTGCTTGGGCTGTGCTACATTGAGCTCTCTCATTTAAGCATCCAGCCAATTAAATCAAACATCACTCATTTCAGCAGGCATGCCTCCTAGCTGACTGCAGATGTAATCAGCAACAAATGAGCTTCACATGCCATTGGCTCATGTCCACAGCAATAGAACTAGGTATCTTCACCTGGCCAAGTTGACACCTAAACCTAACTACACAGGAGATGTTGAAGATTACTAAGCAGGGAAAGGGAGATGATCTTATCTGTAATTTATAAGACCCCTCTGGTCACAGGATTGTAGAGGGGCAAGAGTGGAAGCAGGGAGGCCAATGAGGAGGCAGTTGATGTAGTCCACGTGACAGGTGATAGAGGCTTGTGGCAGGATAAAGGGTGGTGGCAGTGGATATAGAGAAAAGTGGACTATTTCTGGTATATTTAGGATGTTGGGGCAACAGGGCCTGGCTGTTGCTTAGTTGTAGGAGTGGTGGGTAGAAGGATTGAGGCAGATACCTAAAATTTCTGATTTGCACAAGTGGATGGCTGGTGGTGCCTGTTATTGACCTCAAAAACCTAGGAGGAGAAACAATTTGGAGACTAGTTAAGCTCTGAGTTGGTCATGTGGAATTTGAAGTGCTTATTGGGATATCTGTTAGGCAGTGGCAGATCCAGTTCTGAAACTCAGAGTAGAGGTCTAGAGTGGAGCTAAAGATGTGGGAGGCATTAGCAAAGAAATAGTCACTGGAGCCGTGGAAGTGGGTGAGGAGCATGAGAAGATGAGGGAGCTAAGAGTCTGTGGAGACTTTGAAGAAAGAGTAGAGCAAAAGTAGTCTGTTAAGGAGACTGAGAAGGGTGGATCAGAGAGTGAGGGGGAATATTTGGAGAGCACAGTGGCAGAGAAGCCAAGAGAAAGAGTGTTGCCAAAAGGAAGGGGTGATCAAATGTGTCTAACGCTGTGAAGTCAAATATAATAAGGACAGAATAGTGTCCAACACATTGGGTGATTAGCAGGTCCTCAGTTACTTTCATAACAGCATTTTTTTCAGTATTGATGGACATGGTAGCTGGACTGTAGTGGTTGGAAAGGCAGGGAAAGCCAAGTGTGTCTATCTTAAATTCTGCAACTTTCCACCCCCTTTAATTGGGTTCTTCTACTTAAGAGTGAATAGGATCCAACTAGCAAGCTTCCATTGCTTTCCATTTCATTGAGGTCTGGTTCCCACCCACCACCCCATTCCTCTACATACACATACACATGACAGCACACGTTTCCTCACTTCTTTTTACTTCAGGAGGCTGAAGTCTAGGGCTTCCCCCCCCTCCCCACTTCAGGCTCAGAAATGAATTGCACACTGCACCAATGGTGAAACCTTATCTGGTCTGGTAAAAACGTGTGTCTGGAGCTGCTGAGGGGGTGAGCTGGCCACTGGCCGGCTTACAAGCAGCCTGGGGTGGGGGCAGAAATGGGAGATGGGCAGTCCAGGGGGACACAAAGCAGAGACTGGAATGGGCATGAGAGCAGGGAAGGGGAGGGGAAGGAGGAAAGAAAATGGGGGAGTGGGAGGAGGCAAGGAAAATTGTTAATGCAGAGAGGCTGGAAATGCTGGAACAACTTTCTGGAGTCACAGACTTGTGTTTGAACCTTGGCATCACAACTTCCTACCTCTATGGTAAGTAGCTTCTCTCTGAGCCTCAGTTTTCTCATCTATAAAATATATTTATTAACTGTACCTGCTTCATCAACACTGTTCCTAAAGGAGAAATTCCTCCTCCTCCTCCTCCTCCTCTTACTCCTCCTCCTTCTTATTATTATTATTATCACTATTATCACCATCAGGACAGAGCTGGTGTTGGAAGAAGGCCAGCCATTTTCTGGGGACCTTGCCTGGGCTAGGGAAACAACCCTCCAGGGCTCCAGGGCCCTATAATTTCCACTTGGCTTTCTGGGGAAGGTTTAGTGCAGTCTGAGGCTGGTAGTTGGAGGCAGCAATGATGTCCTGAGTAAGAATCAAAGAATGATTGCTTGGTCCAAGGCTCACAAGTTCCTCCAACCTGTTTAGCTTTGACAAGAGACAGGCTACAGAAAAGAAGGTAGCTCAGCCTCTGGGACTAGAACTCCACCTACTAGGGCCCACCTCCTTCAGCTGCACACCAAGGCCCATCCATTCTTAGGCCTGACTCTGGTGAGCCACAACCACAGCTTTTCATGGACAGCTCTGGCCAGCTGTTCACCACATGCTGCCTGGGTTTTGAAGTAGGGGGAGCTTCTGAGGCCTCAGGAGGGCAGGGAGGCCAAAGGAGCTCCATAGGCCTAACTACCCCCCACCACTCACCATGGGATTGATGTAGAGGCCAGTCCCATTTTCAAGCCTAGTGCAGGTTATTCCCAGCTTCCCCTGGATCTGTGGGGTCCTGTGGAAATTCCAACACAAGTCTGCCTCCTCTGCCTACCCTGACTCCTTCCTGCCTCCAGTCCCTGCCTTCCTGCCTTGTCAGAAGGTTTCCGCATAAGAAGATCTAATACTGAGGGGATCATGATTAATGGGAAAGAATCTACCACAGCCAGGTAGGGGAGCAGGAAGTAGAGGAATGAGACATACTCTACAGGGTTAGGGCTGCCAGGGCTGCCACCTTCTCCTGATTGGCAGGGCAGGAAATTGAGGCCTGGACCAGCACAGAATCCAAGTCAAAGATACAGGTACTCCTCCAGGGGCTGTGGGCTAGGAGGCAGGAGTGGTAGTCTGTCTGGACAGACTCAAACCTGCTATGACCTCATGGGGAGAAGGGGGGAGGCCCTAGAATTGGGGGTTTGGGCCTCGATCTCACCATTAGGAGAGGGAGAGGACCTGTGTGGTGTGGAGATGAGACACAGAGCATTTAGTGGAGTAAGATATAGTAAGATAGATGAGTTAGGAGAGAAGGGAGAAGCAAGAGGGGCAGGTTTAGGAAAGATGCTAATCTCAACTGGCTTGGACTCAAAGCTTTGGGAGAACCAATCTGGGGGGCAGGTGCTGGGGAAGAACTCCTACCCCCCAAACCATGGGTTTCATATACAGCTTTTGCTTGGCAAGGAAGGGAAAGCAGTATGTGGCAAGGCAGGTTTTAGATGGGTTCTGGTTCCTGCTTATAGGGAGAAGTTGGTAGGCATTCCAGGATGGCATGGACTCCAGATGGGAGCCCTGGAGGACCCAATGCAGAAGGACTGAGTCCTGATGAAAGATATTTTATGAGAGGTCTCCAGGGCAGAGCAGAAAAGGTAGAACCTACAGTTTAGTGTGGTAGAACTGGTGAGGGGCTGAAGTCTAGGTCCCACGAGTTGCTGGTGGAGGAGCTGGAGGTTCATGATCTGGACCACGGGGACATGATCTCTGTTCTCAGACCTCTGAAGGGTTATCATGGGCAAAGGGAGCAGACAGTATTTGAATAGCTCCAGGGGTTCCCAATGTGGGTGAAAGCCACAGGGAGACAGAGCTCTTCAGCTCAACCCAAGAGAATTTTCTCAAGAGTTGTTCTTGCATGAAACTGGAGTGGGAGGTAGTGAGTGCCACATCACTGGAAGTATATAAGCAGACTGTATGACTACTTTGTGGAGATTTAAGCAGTAGATGGGGGTGGCCCCTCAGTTTTCCCCTCCTCTGGCCACTCTATCATGAGAATCTCTGGCTCCATAAATAGATGGGTCACCTCACTTCTCACAGCTCTCTGATGGACTATGAATTCAGGCTCCACATCCTAGATACCTAGCTTGGCAGAGATTTACTTATGTGGCTCTGCTATTCTCTCCTCATTGGTCTCAGACTCATAAATCTCTCACGATGTCAGCATCTCACCACAGAGTATAGTGGAGGTCTTTAAATGATCCTTTTTCTTTTCATACCACATGGCTCCTAACTACAAACCAACGGCTTCATATGGGGCTCAACTCATGAAGCAGTGATTGGTTCCAACTTCATGGCAATTGAAGGGATTTTCAAGGATAATTTTGATTCTCTGCTATTGAGCCTTATGGGCTGACTTGAGAAGGCTACCCCCCAAAGGAGTGGCTTCACTTCAGATGCTCAGTAATGCTGCAAGGCATAATGCATGGCATTGCTAGGCACAGTGTGGAAACCCACACAGAAAGTATTTCTCCCTGGAGGCCTGGTGCCTCTGTACCTTCCATAGCACAGAGCATCACCTACATGGATTATTCTGTTCCCTTCAGCTCGAGATCCTATTGGCCCTGCTTTCAAAAGAGATCCATAACCTGGCCATGTCTTACCACCTCTCCACTTCCACTTTGGCCAAAGCCACTGACACCTCTCACCTGGACATCTCTCCCTCTGAGTTCACTCTTGCCCGCCATACTATCTGTTCTCCTCACAGCAGCCAGAATAGTTTTGTCACCTCCCATGCCAGTGACCCAGGTTCAATTCCCAGTGCTTGCCCATGCAAAAGAAAAAGAAAAAATGCCAAATGACGTGCAAGGCCCAGAAGATCTGCCCCCACTCCATCCACATCTCTCTGCCTCATTTCTACTGCTCCCCTCATTGCTCACTCCACTCTACTTTGCCATTCCTCAAGCCTACCAAGCACACCCCCACCTCTCTATTTGCACTAGCTGTGCCCTCTGCTGGGGATATTCTTTCCACAGAAGACAGTATAACTCATCCACACACTTTCTTCAATCACTGATCCAATGTCCCTTTATTGGAAAGGCTTTCTCCCCGATCACATTATATATTATAGAAAATGGTAACTGTATCACCCCATCCTACTGAGTACTTCTTACCACCTTACCTGGCTTTAACTTCCCCCAAATCACTCATCCCCAGCTGACATATTATATATTTATGCATTTATTGTCTTTATCTAGCTACTAGAATATAAGACAGGACCTTCTGTTCTTTCTTATATACCTAGTACCTAGAACAGTGCCTGGCATGCAGTCAGTGCTTAATAAATATTGATTGAATGGGTGAATTAGAACACAACCCTGTGAGCCTGTACAACCAGGGCAGAGAGCTAACTGCCTCTACCCTAACACTGGAGCACCCTCAATGCTTCCTGTTCCCTAATATCACTAGCTCAAATCTGATGGATACTAGCTCAGGCTGACTCTTACTCACTGGCTCAGGCTGACTCCACTAATGGAAGACATCCTTCCTGTTTCTAGCTGACACCTTAGGCTAGCCCTCCAATCCTTCTGATACCTGCTTCCTGCCAGCCACATCTAATCCTCTGGCCTGGCATAATTACCTGTGAAACACAGGACTGTGGCCAGACACCTCCTGGCTTACCAAGCTCCTAGACCTGGAACTTCCCAGGCAGCCTTACTCTGCATATTCCCACCACCACTACCACACCAACCAAAGGGATCTGCTGACCTACTCGGGAAGCATCCCCAGAAGTTGAGAGAGGTGGGTTGGGGGAGAATTTGGAATTTATGCAATCTGAGCCTCACCAATAGAGGTACACCTAGAACACTGAGCTCCAGAAGGAAGTGGCCCCTATCTCCAAGGCAGGTCAAATGTTGTTCTGGGTGTGAGATGACACTGTGAAGAAAGAAAAGGGTGAAGACCTGGCTCTAGAGGTACATAGAAAGTCTTGAGAAAAGCAAACTTGACAGTGAGATACCCATGGGTGGGAAAGGGCCATGTGCCCTGAGCTTGGTGCTCAAGGGTGCATAAGCTCTGTTCCTGGGGCAATGACTGGGCCGGATGCACCCAGCAGGTAATGTGGCAACAAAATAAGGGGCCTAGACAGAGAGGGGATCTTGAATAACCAGGACCACTGTGGCTCAGATTGTGTCAGGGCAACTTAGTAGATGTGTAATAAAGAGGAGTGAGAGGACTCACATTTCAGAAGCACGAGCCACTGTGTATTCTTCACAACCATATCACAGTTGCGACATTATCCCCATTTTACAAATGAGCAAATTGAAACTCATATTTGAAGCGACTTGCCCAAGGTCACAGCTAGGAAATGGTAGAGGCAGAAAATGACTTCTGGCTCTTTCCTCCAAATATGTACTGAGTATATATAAGTCTAGTATGCTCATTGTACTTATTGTCTAATTTGAACCTTCTGGCAGGCATCCAAGGTTGACAACTTTTCCCTACTTTATAACTTAGGACACTGAGGCTTTGAACTGGTTAATAGACTTGCCAAGCTAGTGAGAGGTAAGCTTACAAGTCAAACCAATTTATATCTCATTCCAAGGTCGTTTTTACTATATTCCCCAATAAATGTTTGGTTGAATGAATGAGTGAACAAAGACAGCTGACTCTTGGGTCTTGGTGTGCTGCAGTCATTCAATGCCGGAAGGACAAGGGAAGATTTCTAGACATCTGCATGAGGAATTCTTCCATTCCACCAGAATGTCAGCTCCACAAAGGCAGGGATTTTTGTCTGTTCTGTTCACCGCTCTATCCACAGAACCCAGAACAGGGCCCAGCCCAGAGTAGGTGCTTAATCAACAATGGTCAAAAGAATGAATTCAAGGCTCTCCACCATCTGTCTTCTATAACTCCCATTTGTTGGCAGCCAAATGGAACAAACCCTTGTTCACCACCTATATCCTTTGCTGTTTCCACAGTCCAAGATTCAATCACCTCTAATACTCACATCTTCAACTTCAAGTTCTTCTCAAGACCTGTTCAAATGCCATTTCCACCATGCAGACTCCTCTAAACACCAGAACTGGAAGTGACCTTTTTCTCTATATTCTCACAGTATTTATTGATACCACTGCTAAGGTGTCTTTTAACTTTTGTGGTATAGCAGAAGGTATCAGAAAGACCTGGGATCAAATCCTATTTCTGATATTCAGTAGCTATGTAAGCTTGGGCCAGTCATTTCCCTCTCTAAGCCTCAATTACTTCAAATGTATATTAGACTTAATAATAGCACCTACCTCATTGAGTGGTGCTACAAATTAAATGAAACATCATGCTGAGTACATTCAATATAAGTGCATTCAATAGTAATAAAAATTGTCAATAATAATAACAGCAAAATGTGTCAGAGGGCTTTTTATGTGTCTATATAATAACCCTATGAAGCAGGTACTATGATCATTATCCCCATTTCTACAGATGGAGAAACTGAGAGAGAGATTTAATAACTTGCTCAAGGCCATACAGCTAGCAAGTGGTATAGCCAGAACTGGGAATCCAGGCAGTCTGACCCTTGCCAGAGCTTCAGAGTTCCTTTCTTCTCCTTCATCCTTCCCTCCCTACAGATCCCAGGAGAGCAAATCCTGCTTTCTAACCGCTGACGTCCCCATCCCAGACAGGAGCAGTGTCAGCTCCAGAGCTGGGAGCTCTCCCTAGCCCAGTCCCACCAAGAGAAACTGCATTTGGTCCAAATTACAGAAGGTTTGTTTTGAAATGCAAATCATTTGTAATCAGAGGGAACAAGGTAGAAATAGAGGCTTCTCTTTCTCTAAACGAAATCTGCAGCTGAGCTTTGCCTAAGGGATTTTTTTCTTTCTTTTTCTTGGCCCTGAGGAGGGCATGGCTGTAGTGTGGTCTCAATGAGGTCTAAATAAAAGCAAACAAGGGCTAATTCAAAACTGGCTGTCTTGCCACCCACACCCCTCCCGTTCCCTGCCTCTCTGCCTTCCTTTCCGCCATTCTGGCCTTGGATTGGTGACGGCCCAGTGAACTCCAGGGGGAATCTTAAGGGGTACCATGAAACTCTCCTCTAATTCTCTAAACAAAATGAATTTGAACCTGATTTTAACTGAAAAATTAATGGAAACCATATCATCCTTGACTGAGGGAGGTCTGGGGGAAGGGTACTCAGAAAGTCCCCAGAGAGCTAGGAATCATGGGACTGTACATACAGGTGACATGGAGACTTGAGGCAATTTTCTGGGTTATTAACCCCCAAACCACCACAGTTATCAAGCCACCCTCACAGGAATTTTTTCTTCAATTTCTGCCCCCACCCGCACCCCCATGCTCACCCCTGAACACCAGTTATTGACAAGGTCGCTGTCTCAATTTGCCATCAAGGATCAAAGCTCTCTTCTCTCTGTGGATGAGAAGATGAGGGAAACCCAGAATCCAGTTTTATTTAGCTCATCTTCCCCACTCCCAAGAGTTCCCTTCCCAGTATAGTTCCAGGTTAAGGTTGGCTACAAGAGACATTTGCACAAGATTTGGAAGGCAAAATTTCAGCAGCAGCCACTTGCTATAAATGATGACACAGACCACAGGGTGCTGCTGAAACTTGTGCACATTGTCACATTGTCACTCATCTGCTGGCTCACTTGGCTGGCACAGGGCGGCAATCAGCTCCATAGCTCTTCTAGCGCCCGCCAGATCTTCTTCAACGTTAATGAGTCCTGGACCACAAGTGTGGGCAGCTCTGTGGTAAGTGTTGCTAGCTTCTTCTGCAGGTTACTTATGCAGTCGAGGTTGGAGGTGATAAGACACAGAGATGGGTTCCAGTTTGTCCTCACACTCTCTCACTTTATGTGAGAGCAGTATTGCTGACTGCTAGACTCTGATTGATACCTACTTCAGTCCCACCACCCAGTACTAGGGCCCACAGCTTTCTGTAGACTTCTTCTTCAGCTCCCAAGACAGCATGACTTTTGATCCCCACAATAAGTTCCTTATTACAAATCATTCACATTGGTTCTGCTTCCATGATCAAACCCTAGTGGGTACAGTACTCAATAAGTGTCATTTTGGTAATGTTAGGTATGCTGGTTTGAAAGGATGTATGTCCCCTAGAAAAGCCATGTTTTAATCTAAATCTCATTTTGTAAAGGCAGAATAATCCCTATTCAATACTGTATGTTTGAAACTGCAATCAGATCATCTCCCTGGAGATGCGATTAAACCAAGAGTGGTTGTTAAACTGGATTAGGTGACGACATGTCTCCACCCATTTGGGTGGGTCTTAATAAGTTTTTGGAGCCCTATAAAAGAGGAAGCACTTTGGAGAATAAGAGATTCGGAGAGAGCAGAGAATGCTGCAGCACCACGAAGCAGAGAGTCCATGAGCCAGCGACCTTTGGAGATGAAGAAGGAAAACACCTCCTGGGGGTCTTCATGAAACATGAAGCCAGGAGAGAAAGCTAGCAGATGATGCTGTGTCCACCATGTGCCCTTCCAGCCAAGAGAGAAACCCTGAACTTCATCAGCCTTCTTGAATCAAGGTATCTTTCCCTGGATGCCTTTGATTGGACATTTCTATAGACTTGCTTTAATTGGGACATTTTCTCAGCCTGAGAACTATAGAGTAGCAATTTATTAAATTCCCCTTGTTAAAAGCCATTCCGTTTCTGGTATATTTCATTCTGGCAGCTACCAAACTAGAACATTAGGATATTGGAAATTTCACAGGCTGGACCAGGTCTTTGTAATCCACGTATGTACCAAGGGGCCATTAGAGTACCTCTGAGTTGCTTCCATACTGAATGGAAGGTAATTGAATCGGGGCCCTGGACAGTCAGCCATTAGTTGCTGTGGCCCAGAGAGAGCCAAATCCTGAGAGCTAAATCCAGTATGGATAAATAAATATAATTGGATGCAGTTAGTGGTCTCCAGCCCAAATGGATATAGAATGCTAACAAAAAAGGAACTGCTAATGGCCAACAACAGTAGTCATAGCTACAAATTATTGAGCACAGTGTATGTGTTACCCCATTTAATCCTCAAACCAGCTTGTGAGGTAGGTATTATCCCCATTTCACAGGCAAGGAAGTGCGAACCTCAGAGAAGTTTGCCCATGTTCACAAAGAAAACAGAGATGTGATTCCAATCTAACAATTCAGGCTCCAAAGCCCACATCCACTGTAAGTGTTGCATCATCCAGGGCTGCCCTAGTGAAGGAGCTTCTAGCATTGTGGGCACTGCAGAGTTAGGAGCAAACTCTGTCCCAAGGGTGCAGAATGCTAAAGAACTTTGAGGCGGGTGGGAGGGAGCCCTAGGCAGATGGCAAGGGACAAGGAAGACTTCCTGGTAGCATCATGGGGCCTGAGTTTGGCTTTGAAAACCAAAGAGGACTGAGCCAATCCCCCAGACTAGAAACCCAGACCTGGTCTTTTATATTCTCTCTCTTTCCTCTGAGGTATTTGGAGTTAAATACCCCAGAAAAAGATGTCCTTAATTTTAATGCATTCCTTTGGCTATGACCTCCTTGTAAATAGGACCTCTGGATGAAGTTACTTCAGCTAAGGTATGACCCAACTGAGTCAGAATGGCTCTTAATCCGATTACCATAGGTTTTATGGAGAACGTCACAGAGAGAAAGAAGCCATAGGGAGCAGCCAGAAACTGGAAGCCAATGGAACCCTGAAGAGAAAGGAGAAGATGCCGTCAAGTGCACTGTACTGTGATGGAAAAGCCAAGGAACCGCAAAGATTACCACCAGACAGAAGATACTGACCCTAGGAGGAAGCAATCCTCCTAGCCTCTAAAATAGTGAGCCAATAAATTCCTGTTGTTAAACCAGCCCATTGCATGGTATTTGTTGTAGCAGCTAGGGAACAAAAACACCCTTTCACCGCATCTGTCATTAAGCTCTATGGATGCTTCATTAAAAATGTCTTTATGAATCCCCACTTTCCCCACTTCCAACCTTGCTGCCCCCTGCTGGACTTCAGACCTTTATCTCAGCTTCTTCCTCCCTGACCTCTGGCATCCAGTCTTACCAATTCAAATCCTCACTGGCTACCAGAGCTAGCTTTGGAAATCAGATCTGATCATGTCATGCCACTACTCAAGACCCTACGCTACTCCCACCATCTATTAGAGACCTACATGATAAAACAGTAATTTTAAGATCAAACCATATGAAATTGCTGATACTTGACCATTTTTTGACCTACAAAAATGCACTTTCCTATGGTTCATAATTTAATAGTAATAATAATATCCACAGTTTACCTTATACGGAGTTAAGACTAGACACATGATTCCAAATACATCATTCCCACAAGTTTCCCACTCTTGTTGTGGTCTCTCTACCTCTTTGGGCCTTTCTCTGTCTTGTTTTGACCACTTCAGCATGTTCCCCTTTGTACCTTGGTCTCACTCTGCATTGCTGCCTCTCACTGTTTCCCACTGTTTCTGTCTGTCTCTCTCCCAAGGTGTCTTTCTCTCTATCTCCCTGATTCTCTCTCTATGTCTGCCTCTGCCTCTATCTCTAGTAGTCTTTTTAATGTGTCTGTCTCTATCTCACTATCTCTCTCCTCTCCTTCACTAACATTTTCACTTTTTCTGGGTCTGTATTTTACCCTTCCTCTGTATCTATGTCTGTTTGCCCTCTTCCTCTCTTCATGAGGGTGCACAGTGTGTCTCCAGACTCGCTTCCTGACCTCCCAGGATGCTGATGTCCATGAAGTCCACCTGAGGCTGAGGCCCAGGGCTCCCCTGCCAAGGAGCTGGGAGAACAAAACAGGCTGGAGGAGGCAGCTGGCTGGGGGATTGGGATGGGCAGAATGGTTCCTTTCTCAAGGCCAGGGCACCATCCCAAAGGCGGTTCCAGCAGCTTGTGGCTTGCCCTGGGGCTGCAGCCTCATCCTGCCTCCAGCCAGCAAGGCAATTGGTGCAGATGGCAATGGCCCAGATGTAAAACCCAGCTGTGCAAATTAGCCTAAGGCCTGTAAGAAATTAGACTGGATCTAAAAGACATCAGGCTGTGGAAAAGGAAAAATGTTAGTTAAAAGAGAAAATTCCTGCTCCCACCTCTGGGTCATAGATCATAGAAGACAATCCTCCAGCCAAAGCAGGGCTGGGGGTGGGGGAATCAAGGGGCCATCTGGCGTGGCCACACCTCAGAACAGGTCAGGCCCTGACCAGCCAAGCAATGACTGCCTTTCCATCTTTCAAGAAAATTCCACAGCCTCTTCTTCCAGTACCTTGCATTGAGAATGAACACCTGCACTGTGAAGAAGTATGAGGAAACAGCTTGGTGACCTGAGGAGAGCCCAGACCACTGGGGTCACTCATACTGGGACCAAAATCTGCCCTCCCCACCCCAGCCTTCCACATCTCAGCACCCGGCACCACCATTTACCCAGATGCTCAAGCCAATGCCTGTCTTTACCCCACCACGTCCAATCCATCAACAATTCTGACAGCTCCAACTTCCAAATGCTTTCTTTTCTTTTTTTTTTCACTTATTTTTTCTTTATTAGAGAAGTTGCGGGTTTATAGAACAGCCATGCATAAAATAACAGGATTCTGATATACCACTCTATTATTAACACCTTCCAGTGGTGTGGAACATTTGTTTCAACTGATGATAGCACATTTTATAACTGTACCATTAACTGTAGTCCATGGTTTAACAGAAGGTATTTGTATTAGTTTGTTAGGCTGCCAGAATGCAACTACCAGAAATGGACTGACTTTTAAAAAGATAATTTAGTAAGTTACAAGTTTACAGTTCTAAGGCTGTGAAAATGTCCAAATTAAGGCACCAACTAGAGTTTACCTTCACTCAAGAAAAGCTGATGCCATGCAGAACACCTCTGTCAGCTGGGAAGCATGTGGCTGGCATCTGTTGGTCCTTGTTCCTGGTTTGTTGTTTCCAGCTTCTGATGCCAGTGGTTTCCTCTCTAAGTATCTGTGGGCCTTCACTTAGCTCCTCTGGGAAACAACTCTGGGTTCTGGCTTGCTTGGCATCTCATGAGAAGGTGCATGATGATGTCTGCTGGGCTTTACCCATGTCTAGGCATCTGCTCTCTCTGCCAGCACACCAAGCCTCTCCAAATATTCATGTCTCTGCCAGCTCTGAAGCAACTGTTCTCCAAGCATCTACATCAGAGGTTTCTGCAAAATGTTTCCCCTTTTAAAGGATTCCAGTAAACTAATCAAGACCCACCTTGAATGGGCAAGTCATATCTCCAACTAATCAAAAGGCCACTCCCACACTTGGGTGCGCCACGTCTCCATGTAGATAATCTAATCAAGAGTTTTACCCTACAATATTGCAAATGCATTCTTAATCTGATTCCTCCCACAACAGCTACATTTACTGTCCTTGTCCAAACTACTTTCATGTTCTCCTGGACACCCATATCCCTTTTTTCAGATCTCCCTGCCTCCACTCTTGCCTCCCTAGATCCCATTCTCCAAAGAAGCTGGGAATATATTTTAAAAGGTGCGTCATGTCATGATATTCTTCTGTTACAAGTGCTCCTTTGGCTCCCTCATAGTTGATGCCACTTTGCATCATCTACCTGTGTGATCCCTTCCTATTCATACACTCTGCTTTAGCCACACTGTCCCCCTTGCTATTCCCAGAGCATATCAAGCTCAGTCCCTCTTCAAGGACTTTGCCTTTGCTTTTCCCTATGTTTAGGATGTCCTTCCCAAGATTTTTACAAGACTCCCTCCCTAACTTCATTCCAATCTCTGCTCAAAGGTCAGCCCCTCCAAAAGGCCTGCTCTGGCCATCCTAGTAAAACCAACTCCTGCCTCACCTTACCCCACAACACTCTCTAAGCCATAACTTTCCTTTCTTTTTCTTCAAAGTGCTTACCACTGATTAGCATTCTATTTTATATTTAGTTGATTGTTGGAGGCTCTCATCCCTATTTCCCCTAGAATGGCATCTAACACATGATAAGTACTTAATAGTTGTTGACTGAATATCTTTTCCCAACCTTCATTGGGGAGTTTAATCCATTAACATTTAGTGTTATTACTGTATAGGCAGTACTTTCTTCTACGATTTTGCCTTTTGGATTTTATATGTCATATCTAATTTTCTTTCTTTTTACCTTTACTCATAGTCTTCATTTCTACACTCTTCTCTACACCTCTCTCTTTTGTCTTTTCATATCTGTCTCTAGTGCTCCCTTTAGTATTTCTTGCAGAGCTGGTCTCTTGATCACAAATTCTCTCAGTGATTTTTTGTCTGAAAATGTTTTAATTTCTCCCTCATTTTTGAAGGCCAATTTTGCTGGATATGGAATTCTTGGTTGGCAGTTTTTCTCTTTTAGTAATTTAAATATATCATCCCACTGTCTTCTCACCTCCATGGTTTCTGCTGAGAAATCTATGCATAGTCTTATTGGGCTTCCCTTGTATGTGATGGATTGATTTTCTCTTGCTGCTTTCAAGATTCTCTCTTTCTCTTTCACATCTGACATTCTGATTAGTAAGTGTCTTGGAGTACATCTATTTGGATCTATTCTCATGCTGCACTTCTTGGATCTGTAATTTAAAGTCTTTCATAAGAGTTGGGAAATTTTCAGTGATAATTTCCTCCATTAGTTTTTCTCCTCCTTTTCCCTTCTCTTCTCCTTCTGGGTCACCCACAACACGTATATTCGAGTGCTTCATATTGTCATTCAATTCTCTGAGTTCCTGCTCATATTTTTCCATATTTCCCTATATTTTCTTTTGTTTGTCAGATTTCAGATGTTCCATCCTCCAGTTCACTAATCCTATCTTCTACCTCTCGAAATCTAACATTGTAGGTTTCTACTGTTTTTTCATCTCTTCTACTGTGCCTTTCATTCCCATAAGTTCTGTGATTTGTTTTTCCAGACTTTCCATTTCTTCTTTTTGTTCATCCCTTGCCTTCGTTATATCCTCCCTCAATTCATTGATTTGGTTTTTGATGAGGTTTTCCATGTCTGTGTGTATATTCTGAATTAATTGTTTCAACTCCTGTATCTCATTTGAATTGTTGGTTTGTTCCTTTGGCTGGGCCATATCTTCAATTTTCCTAGTGTGATTTGTTATTTTTTGCTGGCATCTAGGCATTTAATTACCTTAATTAGTTTATTCTGAAGACTGTTTTCACTTCTTTTACCTAGGGTTTTCTTGCTGGATGAATTTGTTGTCTATCTGTTCTTTGACATTCAGTTCAGCTTTTTCTGGACCTCTAGCTTAGGTTTTGTTTAACAGAGGAGAATTTTTCAGTTCTTGTTTTCTTGTTTCTTGCCCTGTCTGTATGGTGCCTTTTCCCCCCACCCTTAGGAGGGTCTACTTAGGTATTATAGACCCCAGCCATGTCTTCCCAGACTAAACTGGCATCCTATCAGGGGGAAGGAGTCACCTGCATCAGTTTTCCCTGAGAGTGAGACCCAGCAGCTTGAAAGACTTTCCTGTGAAGTCTCTGGACTCTGATTTTCTTCTCCTGCCCAGTATGTGGCGCTTGTCTGCCTGCAGGTCCCACCAGCATAAGATGATACGGCACCTTTAACTTTGGCAGACTGTCCCTGCTGGGGTCGTGGTGGAGACAGAGGAGAGGTTTAGGCTGGTTTTAATGGCATCAAATTACCAAGCCCTGGTGTCTGAATTCCTTGAGGGAGGGATTCCACCTGAGTTCGGCTTCACCCCTCCCCTGGGGAAGGCACAGTCTCGAGACAAGCCCTGAAAGGAGCTTGTTTCTGCCTATGCCTGGGGTGGTTGCAGCCTGAGAAGTCCAGCCACTGAATCCAGAGGCAGCCAAGCCTTTGTAGAAACACAGCCACAAAAACCTCAGTTTCTTTTTTTTTTTTTTCCTTTTTCCATCAGCCCTGCCCCCTTGGTGCTGGGGCAAAAATGAGCGACCTCTGCTTTGACCAGGTTCACCTGAGCTGGGGGCCTATTTTTAGTAGTCAGAATTTGTGAATTAATTCCACAATTGAAGCTTAGTTGTGTTCAGCCCCTGCTGCTGGTAAAGTCTCTTTCCTTTCCCCTCTG
>PVIY010021480.1:0-42385 GCA_004026745.1 Myrmecophaga tridactyla | reverse complement strand
ATAAGATGCACCATTATTTTATGTACCCCAAGGAAAGAAAGAAAAAGGTGGGTTAAAGTATTCCTAAGGCCTTTTCACATTTAGAGACTGGCGCATAGATTTCCTTTAATTCTGAGTCAGCAGTGTCACGTTTTCTGGATAACTCTGCCATCAAGAACGTTGTCAATACAGCGTTTTTTAAAACGTATTTTTATTGAGATATCTTCACACACCATACAATCCATCCGAAGTATACAATCAGTGGTTCACAATATCATTACATAGTTGTATATTCATTGCCATGATTATTTTTAGAACATTTGCATGACTGCAGATAAAGAAATAAAAAGGAAAAAAGCACAACCCCATACATCCCGTACCCCTTACCCCTCTCTCCTATTGACTACCAGTATTGTGGTTTATCAATTTTAAGACTTACCATAGAGGCAGGTTAAGTAAGGCAGTGTAGTACTGTACATATATCAGTGAAACAAAACAAAACATCCAGAAGTAGACCCATACAAACACAGGCAACTTTTTTTTTCTTTTGCAGAATAGTTATACAACCACTGTCAAAGACTGGGGTCACTGGATTACAGTTCCACAACTTCAGGTATTTCCTTCTGGCTGCTCGAAAACACTAGACATTAAAAATAAACCTCTACATAATGAGTCAGTGGTCACAGTCCTTTGCTGACTCCTAATTTCTCAGTTACGCCTCCTCCCTCTCATATGATCTTTCTCTCAATCGTCAGGGGTATCTGGGCAGTGACTGCTTTAACTTCTTCTTGCTGGAAAGGGGTGCTGACCTTTGGGTAGAGGAATGAACCTGGTTGCTGTTGTAGGAGAGCCTGGGGGGACTTCTGGGTTTCAGGACCCATCTGGCCTAGGATCAATCTGGAGGCCTTTAGGTTTCCAAAAAAACTCACTAAGAAAAGCTGTTACAGAGACTTAGCTAGAGCCCAGGGCACTCCCTAGGGTTTTCAGGAAATCTGTTGGTTGGGGCTTGGCATCCTGTGGCAGTTTGGAATATCTGGCTAAAGCTTGTGTAAGAGTAACCTCCAGAATGAGGTAACTTCTTCTCAATTCTACTTGAAATCTCTTAGCCACTGAAACTTTATTTTATTCAATTTCCCCCCTTTTTGATCATTCTTAATCCCACAATGCAAGGCCAGGCTCATCCCTGGGAGTCAGGTCCGTCCCAGTCTAGGATGGGGAGAGGGTGGTAAGTTTATTTGCAGAATTGTCTTAGAGAAAGAGGCCACATCTGAGCAACAAAAGAGGTTCTCTGGGGGTGACACTTAGGCATAATTGCAAATGTGCCTGGCTTCACCAATGCAGAAATAAGTTTCATAAGGGCAAGCTTCAAGACTGAGGGCTTGGCTTATTAAATTAGGACTCCCTAATGCCTAAGAGAATATCAGGATTTTCCCAGGTGGGGAAGTTTAATATTTCCATGTTTTTCTACAGTCCCTCAATATTGTTGAATTTTAAAACATTTTTTAGAAAGGGCTTCTTGCATTCTGCAGGCTTTAATGTGGGCACTTTCTGATTCTGCCAGAAGATATCACAGAAACTTTTCAGGCAACAGTCTGGGCTCATGTTCCTCTTGTGAAAGTGGGTTGTTGACTAAAACGCCAAGGGGTTGCTTTGCCCAAACTGCCCATCAGAACTAACGACAAGTCCCCCAGCAGACAGGCAGTGGCCATCACATCCCAACAGCCATGGGGCCAGCAGAGACTGGAAGGCCATCCTCTGTAGGATGCATGCCCATTTCAGACAAGGTGAAATGTGAAGCGTGCATCTTTGAAGAAATTAAATACAGCACAGGGTACAGTCCTCTCGACCTTAAAAAGGGGGGGAGGGGATGGTAAAAGACACAGTCAATGGACTAAAATTGCTCAAACAACTATTTGAAGTAAAGCATGCTTATTAATCAGCATCAATTATCACAATAGAAAACTTTAAGGTAAGTTGAGTTAATGCGTGAATTCCTCCTTCTCTCAAAATCCCTAATAAATGATAAATGACCCCAAGGACTTAGACATAAGAAACATATTTGGGATGGAAAGCAGAGTGTTTGAACAAGTCTGTAACTTGGAGGATTTGGTGCAGGATGCAGCATGGACAGAAGTGAGTGGAGGGCAGCACCGCCAGGCAGACCCCACACGTATGAGAATGCAGCCCTCCCGGACAGCCGGCGGACAGGCTCCATCCCGGACCCCCAACCCAGAGCGCAGGGGCTGATGGTCAGGGCAAGCTGGCCAGGGTCTGTAAGGACAGACGTCCTGACCTCATCAAGCAGGCTGGGAATTTCCTCCCAGTCGTTCCTGGGGCAGAAGTGGGAACGTCCCGGCATAGCGAGCCTGAACTCCAAGCGGGGAAAAGAAACTTCTCCACCCAGGTCCATCACTAAGCTTCCCAGCCAATAGCCTGACGCACTGACCACAGGCTTTGAGGGAAAATCTACATCTGTTTTGTTCACCAGCGTATCTCCAGGACGCTGCAGCGCAGAGCAGGAATGAACTGTTGAATTCATTCATTTCACAAATGTTTTTTGAGAATCTAGGAAGGACAAAGCAGTGGCTGAATCACTCAGAATACAGGAATGAACCTGATAACGGAGACCCTATCCTCATAGGGTCTATATTCTATTAGAGACCATAAACAAGTGAATATATCCTGATTCAAATGTTAAAATAAATTTAGTAGATTGGAATGCTAGTGATCAGTGAAAGGGAGTGATAAGGGGTATAGAAAAAAATAGAGAAAACAAAGTCTAAAATATATTGGTAGATGGAAATACCAGCAGTCAGTGAGAGGGAGGGGTAAGGGGTATGGTACGTATGAGTTTTTTCCTTTTTATTTCTTTTTCTGAATTGATGCAAATGTTCTAAGAAATGATCACGGTGATGAATATACAACTATGTGAGATTGTGAGCTACTGGTTATATACCAAGAATGGAAGAAAAAATATATATATATATCCTAATTCAAGTGGTGATGAGTGGCAGGAAGTCCAAGGACCAGGTTAGGGATGGAGGGTTTGGGGGCGAGGAGGCCGTGGTTTTTGTTTAAGGTAAAGTGGTGAGGAATAGCTGCTCATACAAGATGCGGTGGCAACAGAGAACCGAATAATGTGAGGGAGCAAATTGTGCAGATGCTGGAGGAAATAGCATTGCAGGGAGAAGGAAGGGCAGGAGCTGAGGATCTGGAAAAATAAACGAACAGATGAATAAATGAGTTTATGGGACTCCCCTTCACACTCTCCAGCCTTTGGAACTGTCATTCTTGCAAAGTGTATCAGTCAGCGTTCTCCAGGGAAATAGAACCGGCAGGAGATATCTGTCAATATTATTAGATTTTATAAAATGTCTCACACGACTCTGGTGATGCACAAGTCCAAATTCTATAGGGCAGCCTGCAAACTGGACGATGAAGGTTTTTGTCTAATTCTCCACGAGAAGCTGGCAGGCTGAAGTAGAGATAGAAATTCTCTCGTCTGACTGCTGAAATCATCACTTTTCCTTTTAAAGCCTGCAACTGATTGGATGAAACATCTCTCATTGCTGAAGGCAATCTCTTCAGTTGACTGCAGATGTTATCAGCCATAGATGTAATCAACTTAATGATTATTTAAATCCATTAAATGTCCTCACAGTAGCAACTAGGCCAGAGCTTGCTTAACCAGACAACTGGGCGCCACACCCAGTCAAGTTGACACATGAACCTGATCATCACACAAAGTAAAGCCACAGTGTAATAAACTTTCTGACATCTACTTTATCTTGAGAATAAAGATTAAACGTGCACATATGATCTCTGGGAGATGCTTCCTCAAAGCCCTATCCTAGCAAATATGAACCTGGATAAGAGTGGTAAAAAAGGGGCAAAGCATTTTAAAAAGATGTAGATGTTCAAGAGAAGGCACAACTCTGATGCATTACCACAAACGCTCCTTACAAAGTGGGCTTTCTCCAATGAGCAGAAGAGAATTATCTCTGAAGTGGTTTTCTGATAAACAATTTTCACTCTCAATGAGAATGGAGAAACAAGGCAGTTCCGAAAAGAGAACATTATCTTGAGGTCAGCAAAAATGGCTTGCAGGGAAAAAGCTATTACCGAATTTTAAAACACAATAAAAGAGTTTAATAAGGTGTCTCGTTACAAAATAAATCTATAAAAATCAATAGCTTTGTTTTACACCAATAATAACCTGGCAGAAAATGTAATGGGAGGAAACTTCCATACAAAATCATAACAATAAAGGTAAAATACCTAGAAAACTCACGCGATATTTTCAAGTCCAAGATAACCACTTGGAAATTGACTCACACAGAGGAGAAGCCATCTCTTGTACCTTAAAGCAAAAACATTACTATTGTAGCTTCAATTTTCCCTATGCTAATTCTCATTTTCCCTATATCAGTTTGCCCTGGTCTCTGTATTCCCCTACTATGCTGTAAAATCCATGAAAGCAAGGAACATCTGTTTCAGTCCCTGCTGCGTTCTCGTATTTGTCCCAGTTCCTTCCTCGTGCTCTGTAAATATCTGCTGGATGACTGAGCGACGGCGGAGAGAACCACAAATCTAAAGTGCTCTAAAGGCACCTCCAGGAAACCCAAGACTGAACTCTGAAATCCAAAAGAATCCAAATCCACAGTGGTTCCAAGATAATTGGGAATTTAGTTCTCCTAACAGAGTATTCCTGGAGCCTCAAAAAAGAGTGTAAACCATAACACATGAGGGCATCGTTCTTGGCCTTGGACAAATTGACAAAGGAAGCGCCCCAGACAAATGGCCATTCACATGAAGCAGTAATAGTTAGAAATTCCCTCCAACTTTCCTTAGCAATGCTGAGGGCCAATAAGGCTCCTTGAATCGTCCTAGAGGCTTTCCTGGAGAACAGGAAATGCCACCAGAACTTGCACTGTTGATTATATTGAGGATGGTAATGGAAGGAAACACTTATTATGTAAAACCAAACTTAACCTGGTAACTGCAGACCTCTTTGCCTTCTTAGAGGGTGGGGGGAGGAGAAGAGCATAATTTTGGAACTGAATCTCTATGCCACCTTCTTTTCTGAAGACATTGGTAAGGAAGGGAGAAGCAGCAACTCTTGAAATGTTTCCCCATTTCTTAGTAGAGGAGGATGGGTTTTTGACCTGCCAATAGTGGCCCAGGGCCTACTTTGGGAGGAAAGGGACACTGAGGGCAGAACTGTTCTGCATGCTAAGAGGGAGAACATTTTTGGGGGATTTGCTGTGAGGAGGGAGGGGATATGAGCAGAGGAGAAAGGAGATGGCAAATAAGATGGCAGGACAGTAGAGCCCAAGTTGGTGAAAATCATCAGAAAGAAATGGATTGTGGTGCTAACCAAGGAAAAGGGGCTGAATTTCACATCTAGATCTGTACAAAGCATCGGAGGCAGCTAGGGGAGGGAAGAGCCCAGCGGGAATTTGAGTTCTGCCCAAAGTCAGAACTCCAGGGACAACAGTCTCAGGGGAGAAGGTGATGCACGGCCTGAGCAGACACTGGAAAACTCTGTGGAACTTCCATGGAAGCTCCAAGAAAGCTCTGACATCCAAGGCTGGCCAAAGGGCAGATCTCTGTCAGCGATGCAGATGGCCAGGGCCTGGACCCACTCTGCTTCGGCCAGACCACACTCAAGCCCAAGCACGGCAGGGAGGAAGGTGTTCTCAACAGCCTGATACTCTGAGAGGAGCATTTGCAGCCTGGACTTTGTTCATAAGTGGCTGAGAGTGGACATCACAGATAAAGACGGAAAGAATTTGGGATGTTTGGGCTAAAATGAGAAGACTTGGTGGGGGGGGGGGGGACAAGATGCTCACCCCCAGAACGTGGATAAGAGTGTGCTTATTACTTGTTATGATTCTGGAAGGCAAAATTGTGGTCAAAAGATAGAAGTGGCAGGGAGAAATAATTCAGTTCCAACTAAGGGAGTTGTTTCTGACTCTCAGGGAAGCCTGAAGTTCAGGAAACATGAACTCCTTTCTCACCGCAGGAGGAAAAGCAGAAGAGGCCGGAGCCAGTGGCTTTGAGGAAGGGATTGGGGTGTGGCATCTACATGGGATGAAGTGAGATGCTTCCATGGGATTCTGAGAGTCTCAGTCCCCAAATGGCCCAGAATGGAGAGCAGTTCTCTACTAGGTTTCCCTCATGGCGTGTGGTGCTACTTGCAGCTGAGGTGATCCAACTCTTCAGAGATCATTTCTACTATAAGAACCAACACTTTTGAGCAAACTCAGCAGACTTGCTGAGGGTTGAGGGAGCTCATTCGCAGGGAGAAGTTTCCAGAGTCATTGACTTAATGTCACAGAATTGAGAAAATGCAGGGCGCACCCCCTGCAAGGTAAGTCCTGCGTTCTCAGACATGCGCAGGAGGCTTTTGTGATGAGAGCTGAAGGGATTGAGTGGAAAGGCTGAGGAGTCCCAAAGTCCAAGGGTACCCCCAGGGAGTCCCCACAAGCTGAAGGCACCCACAGAATTGGGACTGGTCACAGGGAAGCCTTTCCCTCATCTCCACTGCAGCAAGGGGCTCGGGAAGTGGTGTCAAAAAATCAGTGACCACAGAGAGCTGCACCGGTGTCACAGGTGGTTCCGATGAGAGGATAAGCATTGGCCACTGCGCCTGCAGCCTGGCAAGGGCGGCCCCACTGCCTGGGGTGACCCGCAGCGGCTGTGCCCTGAGTGGCCTTGAGGCTGGGAGCAGGTCCTGGAGCCTAGGATGCAGAGAGTAGGTTTCAAGATCATGGACAACTTTGCAGATCCTTGACCTGAGCCTAAAGGAGGAAACAGACTCCAGTGTCCGGGATCTGAAATGTCACTGAGGACTCACGTTCACGGCCATCGCTTTGACCGTTGGTGAAGCCAATGCCCTTGATCTGATTGCCCACTCCCTACCCACCGATGCCCCAACTGGCCAGCTGCATTGCTTAATAGCAGGCATTAAGTTTCCTAAAGACCTCCAGGCCGCATGCTTCAGGGCAAAGCCAGGCTCTCCAGTGATCCAAGGCAAGGAAGAGAAAACAGCTACATAGGATTTGGAAGTTCCAAAGGGCAGGCTGAGTAACAACATTTAGAACACGGCATTTGCAACTTTCTGCATCCTTGGATTTAATAGCAGAGGAAAAATGTGGTTTATGTAGCTAACCATTGCTTAGATGGGTTTAAAAAGGAGTATTGACTCAACATGTGTAGCCTCATGTTAAGGGAAATTCCATAGCAAAACATTCGCATCCTAGCATGAGGCTGAGTTGAGGTTCTTTGAATAGGGTTGGGTTAAAAGATTCCAAGAGAAAGGAAGGGAACAATATAATTTGCCATGCCTGTTCTTACTATTATACTTGAAGTGACATGTTTATTTCTATTTTAATAAAAGTTAGAAGCTAAAATTCTACCAAGCACAAAGCAGCTGAGTTTAGGGAAGGTTAGATTAATTAAGCAAGTAAATACTTCACACAAACACTCTATCATTTGGCTGAAAAACAGTCATGCTCTGGAGAGCATTAGAACTGTAATAATAATACGGAAAAATACCTCTTCCCTGAAAGCAGAACATATTGCTGGAGAGTAGGCTGAACCTGCAATCAAGTCTGTCATTTCTAAGTGGACTGGCTTTTTTCTCCTAACACACACATTAATTGAATAGAAGATAGAATTAACCCTGGGTTTTCCTTCTACGGTTAAAATGATCTTCATTCCCTCTGAGAAGTGAAGGCCACAGCTTAGAAAGAAGGAGTGTTCTCTCTCTCTCTCTCTCTCACCCCCACGCACATTCTTCCTCTCTCTGTCTCTCTCTTATACACACACACATACTCCTCCCTTTCACATACTCTCGCCCCTCTCTCTCACACACACACCCATACTCTCCTGCTGTCACATGCACATTTTTACATTCCCTCTCTGTATCCACACACACTCACATACACACACACTCACCCTGTTTCCCTCTCACAGTTGACCACACCGTGTGTGTGTGTTTACAATCACAAGGAAGGACTCACAGTGGGTTGCTGGACTCACAGACCCAGCTCCCGGATGGTTGGAGTTGGAGGAGAACAAGTCCAAAGCAGGGAGGTGACCTTCTGAGAGACAAAGCAACACTACACTCTGCTGGCAAGTCTCCCCTGAAGCCATTCTTCCAGGAGCATGTGCAGAGGGGCAGAGAGACACGAGGCAACTCTCTCTAGACCAGAGCCATCCATTATGGCAGCCACCAGCCCCTGTGGCTTCTGAGCCCTTCACGTGTGTCTGAGATGTAAGTGTAGAATACACTCTGAATTTTGAAGACTTATATGAAAAAAGAATGTAAAATATCTCACTAACAATTGTTTTTATTAACTTTCATATTCAAATGATACTTGTTTGGATATGTCAGGTTAAAAATATATCACCCAAATTAATTTTATCTGTATTTTTTATTTTTCTATTGTTTTTAATCTGGCTATTAGAAAACGTAAAATTGTACAGAATTTCACATTCTATCTCAATGGGCATCGTTGCTTTAGAGATTGAGCCATAACAGCCTTTAGATTTTGCTTCACCCATTTGAGGCAAAGAGCAAGCTTTAGACAAGTGGAAAGGGAAGTGGGATGGAATTAACTTCCTTCCCTGCTGCAGCAGCCAGGGGGTGCTCAGTGAATTTGGTCAGGTGACACAGTTGCCTTTTGCTTTGGTATCCTAAAGACTCCTTAGGGTAGTCCTACCAAAGAATATCATCTGTTTCTTTCTGGAGGCACAAAGCAATAACTAGTGCACAGAGTTATAAATCTTTCTTTGAGCTCCGAAACCATTTATCAATTCATAACCTTTTAAGTCTTCAAGTCATCCCACAATGCAAGCTGAGCAAGCCGAAGGGTGATTCAGGGCAAAATGTGTGTTTCTTCAATGTCACTGTGTCACAGATATTTCAGATTGTAGATGGCAGCTACCTCCAGCCTGCAGACTCCTGATGCACTGACATTCTGATTAATCTGAGCAGCTTTTCCGTTTGATGCTAGCATATTTTCTACGTGTGACCCATTTCTCTGCAGGAAGCCAATTTACAGTTGTAAAGGGAATGAGAGTCTGGGTTGGAAAACTCATTGTCTTTCACTCAGAAAGCTTTAGGTGGGAAACAAATTTAAATAATGCAGCTTTGCTCCTCTGAATATGGAAAGTATGCAGGGCTCTGAGTATATCGCCAAGTTCCCCCTCCCAGCATCCCAAGAGAGAAGGAAGACACGTCTCTGCCTTTCGGCTGACAGGAGGAGGATTTAGAGGTATCTATTTTGGTTATAGCCTGCCCCTAAAATCTTCTGACCTAAAAGAAGCCCTCCAACCTTCCTGCCTGCTGGCTTCTGTCTTGGTTATATAATGAGGCATTCAAGGGCACTTAAGAAAATATTTCTGGATGCAAACTATGGCATGGTCTTCTTAAATCCCTCCCATGGCTGTCTGCTCTCATTAAAATAAGTGCAAAGGTTTTGCCATGCCCTCTAATACTCCACAGAATCTCACCCAGCTTCATCTCCAGCTGCTTTCTCCATCCTCACGACTCTTTAGCCATGCAAGCCTTTCCATTGCTCAGGAGCCGGTGCTGCTCCTGCTGCAGAGCTTTGGCTGTACTGCCAGCTTCATTTCTGGCTCCTCACCTCCTCAGGGGCTTCTGCAAATCAGCCCATCTTAATCAGTTCAACACACCCCACCTCAAGACTGTCTTCTGACTCTTTATCTTATTCTATTCTCTTCATGACACATAGATCTCTATATGGGATTAGTTTTCATTTGCTTAGCAGTTTATTGCCAAACTTCCCCTGATAAAATGTAAGCTCCTTGCAGGCAAGTAGATCTCACGAGACTCGAAGAGCAGGTATAAAAGCCTGGACGCTCTTTTCCTTCACCACATGCTGGGGAAGGCATGGACACGTGCTCTGCGGCATCTCCTAGCCCCTACCAGCTGCCCCCCTGCCCCCGACTGCCTCCTCTTCTATTGTGTGATAACCTTTCCATTCCACAACCTGGGGGAGATGTTAGGTCTAGTGAAAAGCCTCAACCAGACCTGAGACCCAGAAACCAGAAACCAGCAGCTGCAGGTGCTGATGGGGCAGAACTCTCGGCGGCCAGGCTCCCGCCCCAGGGGGTGGATAAATGCTCAATCTCAAACAGCACCGATTGGTCTCGTCTCCAACACGAAGTGGGGCATGTGCAGCTGCCATCCACTTACCTGGTCTTAGTAGTCTGGCCTCCCTGGGAGACCAGCCCCGGTGGGATCTCCTCCCCTGTTCTTTTGGACCCTTTGAGCTGGGTAAGTGATAAAGGGGACATTTGCAGAAGGTTTCTGTTGTGCCTGAGCCTGTGTTCCCATGTCACACTGGAGCATCTCTCTCCACACCACGTGCCTGCAGTTTGCAGCTAGAAAAATATCACTGTTGCCCTAAGTGGAAAGAGCAGGCAGCAGATTGAAAGGCTGCGACCGGACCATGGAGCTACAGATGTTACCCAACCCCTTTCTTCTGTCATGATGAGCCTTCAAGGCCATCTCCCTTACCATTCCTAAATGGTCTCCGCCTCTCAGTTAACTAGATTAAATTCCAACTCAGCATGTGAAAGTGTCTTCAAGAGGTTCTGATACATAGTAGATGCTCAATAAATGTTAGTTCACTGCCTTCTGCCTTTTCTAAGCAGATCCTTCTTCAAGCAAGTCTCATTGTCAATTCCTAGGAGTTATTATGTTCACTTATTCAAATATTCACTCATTACATGATTATTGAAGGTTTATTCTATTCTAAGTTCTTTGTCGGGTCTTAAGAATATAAGGGTGAATGGGGTACTCTCTTATTTTGAAAGGACTGGTATCCTAGGAAAGATAAGTTAACAGTGCATGCCAACAAGCTGAGGGCCATGACAGGTGCAATGGGTGGGAGGAGGCAGGCCATGGGGTGTAGGGAAGCAGGGTGAGTACAAAATTAAAAAAAAAAGACATGGCTTGCAGCACACCAACCCCTTCCAATAAAGCAGGAATGTAAAAGAAAATCTATTTGGAGACTTAAGACCCACCCAGTTGACCAAAACTCTGAGACCCAAGACCCTACAGAGAAAGGTATTGCATTGAGGGAGCTGCCATGCTCTGCTACATTTGCCTCAAGGTTCACTGGTTCCTAAGTACAGTGGCAGAAAGGCAGCTCGGATAGAGAAGTGAACAGAGTTTGCTACAGTTTCACGAGTCCAGGCGGTCCCAAGTTTGTGGTTTGAGGACCACCAAGTTGGCCAGGTCCACAGAGGTCAAGACCCAGAAAAAGGTGAAGTAGAAAGAAGAGAGTCTTACCATCTTGGCCACTTTCCCCTTAGAGATATTAACCAATTGGGAAAAGGCATGGGCTGAGAGAAGCAGGCATGAGAGAGCAGTCAAAAGGTGGAGGGACCATCTGGAGCTTTTGACAGCCCCACAGTTCTAGGGAGATAGAAACTGGAATTGAGGGTCTGACAAGGAAGAGCTGCCCAGATAAAGTTGGGAGCCCTGAAAAACCTCATCTTAACAACATTTCTCAGTATGTGATCCATGAGTCCCTGGGGGCCCCACAGACCCTTCCAGGGGGCTTCAAGAAGACAGAACTATTTTCATAATAACACTAAGATGTTATTTGCCTTTGCCACTGCGTTGACATTTACCTTGATGATGTGAAAGCAATGGTGGGTGCCCTTCCACAAATCAAGGCAACACACCAATCCGTCTGGGTAGCCACTGTACTCTCCACCACCACATATTCACAGAAAAAGGCCTGAACATGCCCTTGTTAAAGCAGTAGAAATTATTAGCTTTATTAAATCTTTACCCTTGAGTACACAGCTTTATAATATTTCAAGTGTCAAGAGAGAAAGAACACATAAGCAACTTTTGCTGCAAACTGAAGAAAACGTTGCTCTTGAGGAAAAGTACTTGTGCAATTATTTAAGTTGCTAGCTTTTTCATGGAACAACTGACAATCTATGGCCATTCACACAAGAGTATCTGGAAGACACTTTTTTAAAAAATGTACAAAATGTACATGTCTTTTCAAAGAAAGAAATTGACAATATTTATTGTCAATGGTAAAGTTTGAGTTTATGTGAAAATTAGAATTTTGGAAACTTGAATCTGTCCCCAAGAGCTTGATGTCTTTCTAACACTTAAACATGTTTCTGATTAGATCAATGATATTGATATTGTATAACAAATTGTAGACATTTGGAAGATCTGCATAAGTCAATGACCAAGACGTGATGTTACAAAAGAACGCGTGGCTAAAAGATCCATTCAAAGTGCATGATAGTATAATGGATTTTAAGATAATAGAATGCAAAAAGTTCATTAAAAGCGAAGAATAAATCAAACAATAGATCACAAGCTCTCTACATTAAAAAAAACCACAAAACATTATCTAGAGAAAGAAAAGAAGATACATAGAAATGAACAAATATACGACATTCATGAATTGCTAGTCTTAAAACTGAAAGATGTTAATTGTTCCAAATTTATACAGAGATTCAGTATAATTCTGATTAAAACCCCAGTGAGTTTTTTCTATGAGAATTGAAAACCAATTCTGTAATATTTATGAAATACAAAAGTCAAAGAGCAGCAAGTTTATAATGTTGGAAGACTGGAGGTACCAGATATCAAGCCACATAAAATTACAGAAATTATGGCACAAGATAGGCAAATAGATGAATAGAACAGACTAAGGAGTTCCAAAAAGACCCAAAGAAAGACCCATTTCAAAGCAATGGAGAAAAAGTGATCTTTGCAAAAAGTGGGAAATTGGATACCCATATTTGGAAAACTGAATCTTGACTCCTATCTTACATTTTAAACAAAAATCTATTCCTTTTGGATTAAACATATAACTGTGAATGATAAAAAATATTAAGTTTCAAAAAGATAATTTGAGTATCTTCCTGATCTTGGATAGCAAAAGTTTCTTAAACAACACAATAAGGATTAAATATAAGAAAAAATAAAAATTGACTACATAAAAATTAAAGCTTGGGCGGGCCATGGTGGCTCAGCGGGCAAGAATGTTTGCCTGCCATGCCAGAGGACCAGGGTTCGATTCCTGGTGCCTGCCCATGTAAAAAAAAAAAATTAAAGCTTCTGTTCAGCAAAGACTATATTAAAAGATTGAAAAGACAAGTCATGGAATGGAGAAGACGTTTGCAAGAAATTTGTCTGACAGAGAACTCAAATCTCACAATCAAAACCCATAAAGCAGACAATCCAGTAGAAAACTGAGCAAAAGACTGAAAATCACTGCACAAAAGGTATGAAGTGCCTAATACACGTATGCAAAGGAGTCCAACATCTTCAGTCATTGGAAAAATGCAAAATCAAGCAGTGCTACAGCGTCCACTCCACTCCAGCACAGGGGCAGAAAGATACTCTGCCAGAGCAACTGTGGGCGAGTAGAGCTCACAGATTATTGGTGGGAATGTGCATTGGCATAGCCTCTTTGGAAATTTCTTTAGGGGTAGTTGCTGAAGTTGAATATATCTCCACGACTCAGGATTCTTCTTCTAGAAATACACCCTACAGGCTGTGTACATATGTGCACCAAAAGGTATGTACAAATATATCCACAGCAATATTATTCATAATAACTTGACACTGGAAGCAATCCAAATATCCATCAATAGTAGAATATATATGTAAGTTGTAGTATGTTCATAGAATGAAATTATATACAATAGTGAATATGAACTACAGCTATATGCAACTACAATAGACACATCTCACAAATGTGATGGTAAATGATATAAACCAGGCACAAAAGGATACATATTGTATGACTCCCTGTGTTAATTTGCTAGCTGCTGGAATGCAATATACAAGAACTGGAGCAGCTTTTAAAAAGGGGAATTTAATAAGTTACAAGTTTACAGTTCTAAGGAAGTAAAAGTGTCTAAATTAAGGCACCAACACAGGCATGCGGCTGGCATCTGCTGGTCCCTTGCTCCTGGGCTCTGTTGCTTTCAGTCTCTGTCTGTTTGAGGGTTCCTCACTTTACTTCTCTGGGACTGGCTTTCATCTCTTGACTTCCCTTGGCTCCCTCCAGGTTCTGGCTTGCTTAACATCTCATGGCGATGTCTGCTGGGCTCCAAGCATCTCCAAACATCCATGTCTCTGTTCTCTGAAGTAGCTGATCTCCAAGCATCGACATCTGCTCTGTCTGTTAGCTCTGAGGTTTCTGTCATTTCTGGCTTTCTCCAGTATGTTTTCTCTTTTAAAGGATTCCAGTAAACAAATCAGACCCACCTGAAATGGGAGGAGTCACATCTCTATCTAATCAAAGGTTACACCCACAGTAGGGTGAGTCTCTGTGGGAATAATCTAATCAAGATTCCCACCTATAGTGCTGAGTAGCACCTACAGTACTGGTCAGGATCTGGTATACAGAATACCTTCAGACCAGCACATTCCCCTTATCTAAAATTCAGAACCAAGCAAGAGAAGTGCACATAATGGCTGTCAAGGGGATGGAATGGCTAGGAAGGGACACAAGGAGGCTTCTGGGGTGCAGACATGGTGTATAGCTTGATCTGTGTCATGGCTGCACTTGGTGTGTTCAGTTTGTGAAAGTTCATGAGGCTGTGTGCACTCTTCTGTATGTTGCTATGGTTCAGTTAAAAAGCTTACTTTAATGAACAAAGTGGGGGGCCAGTTTTACCTAGAGGGAGAGGATCATGAACACACTCAAAAGAGTCTGGATTCTCATTTCTATTTTCTGCCTTTGGAGGGCAAGAAATACTTTGCTTTCATGGGCAGATGGTGTTGTCTTCCCATCCAGCCTCATCATCACAGAACCCAACAGAATAACAGCCATATACCAACTCAAGGTCAGTAGATCCTTGACGAATGAGAGCTGTTTTCCCCTTATCATCCCCAAGAGAGCTGTTTTCCCCTTATCATCACAATTCTCCTTACAATGGTTACCTTTGGAGGCTGGAGCCTATTTCTCCACCTTTGGAATCTAGCCTTGGGATCTGCTTTGGCCAAGAAAGTAGCAGAAGCAGCATCATACCAGTTCTGAGCACAAGCCTCAAGAGGCTTTCATGCTTGGTTCTCGCTTTTGAGTCCCACGGCTGGTAGGCGAACAAGCCCAAGCTAGCCTGTTGGAGGATGAGAGGCCCCATGCGGGAGGACCAAAGCATCCAGCTGATAGCCAGCCAACCCCCAGAAGCAGTCTCTTGACTGACCTGCTGTCACCTGCAGTTGGATGAGGGAGCCCAGGCAAGAACAGACAGGCCAACCAGCTGCTCCACAGACTCAGGAGCATTGGCCAGTGGTTGCTGTTTTAATCCATTAAAGGGAAGAGTTTGATATGCAGAAATAGTTAGCTCATTAACCCCCAGGGGAGGTTTTTACATAAATTATATTATAAACAGAGCCCTCCAGGATTTGCACTGTTAACTACACACACATGCACTGGCTCTAGAAAGGGGTGCAAGGTCTCAGCTGGCCCAATACCATTTCCAACCCTCTTCTCTCATGCTTGCCTTTTCTAGGGAGGTTATAATTACTACAATTGCAACTTCCCTTGCAGCTAAGGATGGCCATGTGACACAGCTCTGGCCAGTGAGATAAATGCAGAAATCTAAACTAGTGACAGTTCTCTCTTCCTAACTGTGCCTGGAATGCCTGGAGATGCCACCGCCATTTCCAAGGCAAAGCTGAAAGAGTCCCTTAAAGGATCAGTGAATAGAGCTGGCAGATTTATGGAAGTAATTATAATAATAATAACAAAACAATAAATTAAATTAAATTAAACAAATACAGAATACACAATTATATTTGAATTAGAGATAAATGAAGAATAATATTTTAATATAAGTGTGTCCCATACATAACATTGTTCCAAATTCTATCATTGAGTCATGCATCAGCCTTGGGGTACTTCATGCATAATTGACTTAGATCCCCATTTGTTTAGGCTTCTGAAGTGGGGCCGGTTTCCTCTAACCCCCAGCTGAATGCAATCCTAAGTGTTATTTTCTGACTGAGAGACAGATGCTATGTGTGCTAGTCCAGTGGGCTTGACCAGTAGCCCTTTCCTTTCAGTGGTCTTAGGTATCGCCCTACCTCCTCTGTCTGCCAGTGCTTGGAGTGCGAAGTCTGACAACGGTCTCATTTTCTATAAATTCTGTAAAATAACTGGGTCTTTCCCTTCGGAAGCTTGTAAAGTCTCTAATCCTTGAGGGCAGGTCCCTATTGCCAACCTGGACCCAGGTGTGTCACTTTTCATGAGTCTTCCTGGAACTCAGTTGATAGTTTCCATCTACAGACTCAAGACTTTTATAGCTTGGGGAGGTTTTTCTAGCCTTTATTCAGTGAGTGCCACCCCTACACTGTGGCTGTCATTTGTACGTTAGCACTCATGGTCCTAACATGTGAGTTTCTTATTTCATTTCCCTTACGACTTTCATTTCTAAACATATTTCCCGGGGCTTTCAGATACATCTTCCATTCTGTCTCATAGGCCACTAGTTTGTGTCTGAATACCTCCTTAACGATAGCTAATTACTTTTTTTTAGTTCAAAATAATTCTTTAATTCCAGCCTGTGCTACAATTGAATTTCTACTGATTTTTGGTTCGAGCTGCCATCTGGCTCTTGCAACAGGTCCGTTTTGTGCAAGCTGACTGCTTATTCCTCCTTCTGGAATTCTTGCAATGCCTTGTTTTCTCCTTTGCCCACACACAGCTCTCTTCACCCTTGGAGCCATGCCTATCCCTGGGGTACCTTGGTGGTGGCAGCCCTTGGGGGTGGGGGCACAGCTGTCTCTGCTCCCCCGCGTGTGCAGCAGGAGGGGGTCGGCTCCCCGGATGCAGATCAGGGAGCAGTGCCAGGTTCCTGCCTCTCCCTGCTGCAAGGCCTGTGCTCTGTCAGTCTTCACAGTGGGCCGCTTTCTGCTGATCATCCTCTCCAAAGACCCTTGGAGCCAGGAAGACGGGGGGACTCCAAAATGGGACACGCTATCTGGCCGCCCCATCCCATACAGGTTCGGGTGTCTCCATGAGCTGCCTCTCGGGGGTACTGTGGAGTCTGAGCCCTTTGCACACGTGCCTGGCAATGCCAATGCCTGGCTAGAGAAAACCAAACTCCCGCCTCTCACCACCTTCAGGCATCTCAGACCTTCCTAACCCTGCGGGGCTAAAAGGAAAGGTGGTTGAGAGTTGAACACCAGATGTGAGGAAAAGGTATGTTTTTTTAGCACCATCTTCCCAGAAACACCCCTGACCTTACACTTTCCATACTTTATGTTGCTGAAGTTTTGAACTTTGGATAATTTGGCATGACGTTTTCAATCAGAAGAAAAAATACAGATTTTTTTCAAATACAAAAAACCCCACAAAAAACCCTTTACTTAAAACACAAATAAAAAGAGATGCTAATGCATTTGGTTTTGTTAGATCAGAATGTTTTAAATTTTCTGCTTCCAGGATCAGGCTCGCAAAAGATCGAAAGCCACTTGTGTGCAGCAGTAGTAGATGGGCTGAGGGAGTTGTGTACATCTACACAGTAGGACACGGTGAAGCTGTGAAAGAGGAATAAGATCTGTGTGCCTGAGTCCAAAACTGCCAAGTTGGCATGGTAAGGGAAAAGCTTAGGGCAGAATAACATACAATAGGACACGGCCAGTTTTTTCTGTAAAGGGCCACATAGTAGAGATTTATGTCTGTGGGCCATATGGCAGAAGCCACTCAACTCTGCCTTTCCAGTGTGACAGCAGCTACAGACAGTATGTGAAGTTACCAGTGTGCCTGTATTCTAATAAAAATTTATTTACAAATAATGTCACCAGATTTGGCCCGTGAGCCAGAGCTCCTCCCAATGAGCCACCCCTGGTGTAACCTTCTCCTCTCCAGTGCTGGCATAACCTGAGCTGCATCTAGCCAATAGAATATGGCAAAGGCCGAGGGTGTTTGCAGATGTAATTCAGGTCCCAAATCAGTTGGTTTCATGTTCATCAATAAGGAGGCAATTTCGGGTGAGCCTGATCTGCAGGTCTGTTAAGAGGGATGAGGACGCTCTCTTCCTCTGACGTGAAGAAGCCATAAATCCTGCAGCTGCCAGGAGGTGAGGCTGCCAAGGAGGTAAGGGAGTCTGGAAGCGCTTTCCCCAGTCAAGCCACTGATGAGGATGCAGCCAGCTGACGCTGGGATGGAAGAGAACCTGGCTCAACCACCCCAAGATTCCTGATCCTCAGAAACTGTGAGATAATGTTACTTTAAGTCCCTGAGTTTGTCATAATTTGTTAACCAGCACAGAAAAAGAGTACACCTGCTGTATAAAATCTGCTCTCTTGCATAAGAAAGGAGGACATAATAATATATATGCATGTGCTTAAATTTTCATTAAAAAGCACTGGAAGGATAAACAGGAAACTAATGAAAAAGATTCCTTGCAGGGAGAAGGAGCAATGGGTGGATGGAGGCAGGGGTGCAATCAGGACTGTCCAGGGTATAACTTGGTGTATTGTTTGGATATTAAAATTTCATGAACATATCACCTATTCAAAAAAGCCGAATGAAACTTTAAACAGATGTCCTGCTTTTTCAAATATTAAGCAAAGGACACTTTTATGATTTGTCCCCTTCATGTTTCACAGTTACTATTTATATCCACAGTATCTTTTACCTTCTTTTATCTTCCAGATCAAGACTAATCTAACCTGCTTCTTTTTCTTTTTATCTCCAACTGCCACCTTCAAAAGAATATTCGTCACAGCGGAGTGTATCCACCAGACTGTCAGTGAATGGGCAGGGAGAATTCTCCTTGCAGTGTGCCCAGCACCCAGCAAAAGGATGAGCATCAGGGCCATACCCAATAAATATTGTCAAATGAATGAATGAACCGTGGACATCATCATTTGGTGTCTCTCTCCCTGCCAAACCTACTTGACAACTCCTATACCTACAAAACCACATCCCCCTGCCATCTCAATTTCATTTTCCAGTTGGAAAAATAAGCATGTCCACAGAACAGGCTGTCTCGCCGCCTCCTTACCTCCTACCTACCGTCAAGAGATGTTGATGAAATATTATTCTTAAAGCCTTTTGCACATCTTTTTGGAATATGTTATGCAGAGAAGACTTACTGATGGCACCAATAAAATGCAGACATCTGTTCTTCACCCAGCTTGTTTTCTGAAAACAGCTCTCCCTTCTCTATCCTGAGCTTTGTGAGTGGATCCGTCTCAGTGGCAACATGGCACATGAGTGTGGAGTTAGGAGCTCGTGTCTCAGCTTCCCTGCTCCTCTCACTGGCTCCAGCCCAGCCCTGCCAGTGAGGCGGCTGCTCTGCCCTGTTCACAGCCATGTCAGGAGCTGCGAACACCTGCCAGGAAGCCTCCAGGATGGCTCTTCACCGGCGCTAGCATCCTGGCACCAGGCTCTCTGCTTTGTCCTGAAGATGGAGACCCCCAAAGACCACAGGGTGGGTGGCAGGAGCTGAAGGGAGAGATCTACAAGGGCAAATGGCGGCCATGCAAACAGTAGCTGGACCCTGGATGGCCCTCCTGAGAGGGAGTGAGGGCCTGAGGAAGGGGGTTCGGGTGTCCTCCAGGTTTCGCTGGACATGGAATGGAGTTCTGGGGCCTAAATCAAAAGCTGCATGGTCTTGGGAGGACCTGGCCTAAGAGCTGGAGCTCACCTGCCCTTAGCACCCACAGGTGTGGCCCCTCAGGCAACTGGTGGTGCTAAGCAGAGCAAGGAACTTGGAGCTCTGTATATACCTTGCCAAGTCCGGTTCCCTCTTCCCACCTCCTGGGCAGAATTTCCTCCCGCTCCATGCTGTTTGGCTTGGAGAACCCAGGTACTCTGGTGCTCTTTCCTAACCTCTCTGAACATCACCACAGCTCCCAACCCCCAAGAGAAAACACCCCAAAACAGTCAGCGGTTAAAAGTGGGGACAGGGGGAGTATTGTACCACAAACGTGTAAGAGTTCCCCAAGGGGCATTTAAAAATTCCCAGCGGAGTCCAAAGTACCAATGGTGAGAAGGAAATGTTCACAACATCTTGTTAATTTTTAAAAGCAGGTTATAAATCAGCATGTATTATGATCCTGTTTTTCTTAAGATGTACATTTTTTTATATTATCATTCAAGTTTCTCTGGAATTCCAGACCCACCTACCCAGCTGTCCCCTCTGCATCTGTACTTGCGTGTCTATCAGCATTTCTAACTTAACGCCCCCCCCCCCCACCGGCTGCTCCCCCAGGCTCCCCCCCGCCCCATGCCAGTAAAGGGGACCTCCTTCTTCCAAGTGCTCCAGGCCATCCAGGGCTCTACTTCCTCTCCCACCCAACCCCAGTTCATCAGCCAACACTGCTGGCTCTATGCTAAACACATAAGCAGAGCCAGGCTGCCTCTCTGCCCACCCCTGCTCCCAGCCCGGTGTGCATCCCATCAGCTCCTGCTGAGGGCTCGGTAAGCCCACAGGGCACCCCGCTCCAGGTGGCACAGATCAGGCATGTCACTCATCCACCCAACATCTTCCCGCCGCACCAAGAATGAAAACATAGCTCAACTGTCCTCTTCTCCAACCACTGTCTTATCTCACAGCTGTGTCTCCTGCCAGAGGGGCCCTCTGGGGAAAGCACCCAGACCAAAGAGAGAATCGGAGACATGAGCATGTGGTGGGACCCTACCACACGCCTGCATCCTGCCATGAGCCCCCACCAAGCACAGAGTGTTCCCAGCCAGTGCCCTGGTGGCTTCCTTAAAACATAAATGGCGAGCCGGGCAAAGCTATGGGGGAGACCAAAACTCACCAGCAGCAGGAAAAAATGGGCTTGGAAGAAGCAAAAATAACAGAGGGAACAGAAAAAGAAGAAGGAGGAAGAGGAGAGGAGGAGGAGAGGGAGGAAGAGAAATATAAATATATCCTCCAAGAAATGATGAGAATTTAGTATCCATAAAATAAGAAAGAGATGCTAAAAATAAAACAAAAATTTCAGAGAACAAGAAAGAGATGTTAAATATATGGTGGCAGAAATTTGTGAAAATTATAATAGAAGAGCTAATATAAAGTCAAAGTCTCCCAAAAAGGAGATAACAACAAAGATAAAGAAAACAGGGGACAATAAGATAAGAAAATTACAGGATCAGTGTAAGAGTTTCAGCATCCACTAATGGGAGTTCTGTGGGGGGAAATAGTAGAGAACATGGAGGCAAGGAATTTACTTTAAAAAAGAACATGAACATTTTTCCAAGGGCTGATGAACCTGATTTTCCAGATTGAAGGGTACCCCAAGAACTTGGCACTAATAAATGAAAATAGATCCACACCACAGGCCCATAATTGGAAATGTAGAATCCAGTAATGAACTCAAAATACTAAAAAATTTCAGAGAGAAAATGCATGGAACTAACAGGGAGCCAGGAACTGGAGCAGACTTCAGTTTCAAAAGAGCAGCTCTAGAAATGAAAAGAAAGTGGAGCAATGCCTCCAAACCTCTGAGCGGAACTTATTTCCATCCTTGAATTTTGTACCAAGCCAATCAAGTTTGAGGATATAGTAAAGTCAATATAAGGCATACAAGTTCTCCATAATTTTGTTTTCCAGACCACTTTGTAAGGAAACCACTATAGAATGTATTCCATGAAAGCAAAGGTGTAAACCACCAAAGAAGTGATGAGCTCTAGAAATCAGGGTACCAGCATGGGAGAAAGGCAAAGGATTCTCAGGGTGATGGTGAAGGAAACTCCCAGGATGGCAGCTGTTCACAGGGCTGGAAAATGACCAGTGCTGATTAAAGCAAGAGGCTAGAGCAGAGGGGACTCTCAAAAAAACACATAGACCTGATTGATTATTGGTACACTTCTTTATAAGGTGTTCGGACAGAATTTGAGGATAAATTATGAACAGGTACAAAGAAACTAGAAGAAATGAGGTGATAATTAACACCAGAAAGAAAGAAAAAGTTGTATAAGAAAGGATGTGATAGCCTAGGATGTACTTCAGCTGTGGGCCACATAAAGATTCCCAAAGCATATTTAAGATAACATAAATGCACACCTTTGAATTGATTTAAATTTTTCACTATTTGTTGGGAGAAGTAGGAAAGGGAAACTGGGAGGGTTCTAGTGTAAGAAAGACAAAAGATACTTCTCTTTCATAGAGGGAACTCATTGGTAAATATCTGAAGTTTTAAATTAAAAAACAGCAGAATGTCCTTGTTATTTAGAAAAATGGAGGACCAGGAAAAATGACAGCTTAAATTGGTTACCTCTTGGGAGCAGAAATGGGAGAAAGGGAAAAAGGGAGAAGGGACTGTTGTTTTGCATCAAAGCCATTTGACCCTTTAAACTATGTATGAATATTTGATAAAAATTAAGTAATGCTAAAAGTTATCATGGAAATCATCATGCATACCCCCAAAATCTAAAAGAACTTCAATTTTATAAAAATAAAGGATGAAGTACAAAATTAAGATCAACAACAAGAATAAGAGCAAGGAAGTTAATATAATACAGAATTTTCTACTTAGCTCTAGTGAAGTAAACTTTCTCCTCCATTGAGGTGAACTATGACAATGGTGCCAATGGCAAGTCCATTGTATATCTTTAGCATAGAGTCCAGGCCAAGAGAAGATGATTATACTCACTAAAGGCCAAGGATGTTTGCAAAAGGAAGACATTGAACGCATGATGCCCGAAGCTGAGGGGCACAAGACTAAGATGAGAAACAAAGAGACAATGTGTCTTCCAACAATTCACCCAAATCCTATGGTTGCCACTGTTTAGTTTTTCTTCTTTTACATAAATTCTGAAATATCATAATCCAAATGTGACATATTTATACAAATCGAGCATACATGGTGCTCTAGTTGTTGGCACCATGCCAAGCATCTAGTAGCTTCTTGAGGCATATTTGTTGACTTAAATGAAAGTTACTTGATCCTTCTGGTGTCTGAGTTTCCTCAGATTTCCTCAGGAGTTCTTTTAAAAACTACCTCCATAACAAACATTTCTGAATTTTCTGTAAAACTTCACTAAGACATTAAGTTGCCCAATGTTCCTTTCAGAAGGATCCACAAGATAAATTCTTCTCTGAATTTAACACCCCCAAAAAGTCAGTTTTCTGATAAAATGGTACCTAGCACTGAGACTCATAAAACTCACACTTTTCCCTTAACTCCCAGAGGGGCAATTCATCAGTCTAGCCCAGGTGGGTTAATAACTTGGGGCATCTCCACACTGATAGTCTATGAGATTTGTAAATGTTCAGTAGAGATGGAGAGAGAATTATTATTATTTTTTATTTCTATGGAGTCAATTTAAATAGATATTTATTCTTGAGGGCATGATTGCATTTTCCACTTTTTTGTAGACCTGATAATGCAAAAGTTTTCATTTCCTTTTTTGTATGTACATTCAAATGTCACAATGTCCAGAAATTTATATAACCACCAAAATATTGCCTCTGCTTGGACTTGGCTATAAATTTATGTACTTCATATGTTTTTCTACCTGGATGGAATATACTTTTAGTGGTCTGTTTATTCAGTTTTCTTGATGACAAATCCAGAATCCAAAGGAGCTAGACCCCTGGAAAGCCCTAGGCATTCCCCTTGGTGTGACCCTGCCCTCTGGGACTGATTTTTGATTATGAGATGGCGAGACCCTCTCTCTCCAGTTGGTTCTTTGGGAAAATTCTCGTTCTCAATAGACTGACTCTTTTTCAGTCAGTTGATGATTTCATTGCACATACCTTGAAGTTTCTCATTCTCCACTGTGGACTTCTTATTGGAACCACAGGATTTGGGTGAATTGTTGGAAGACACTTTGTCTCTTTGCTTCTCATCTTAGTCAGACTTGTGCCCCTCAGCCTCCTGTACCATGAGTCCAATGTCTTCCTTTTGCAAACATCCTTGGCCTTTAGCAAGTATAAGCTTCTTCTCTTGTCCTGGTCTCTATACTGAAGATACAATGGACTTGCCATTGGCACCATTGTCATAGTTTACTTCAATTTGAGAAGTAACATGGACACAAAAGACTGCTAAGCAGGTTATCATTGGTCATTGTTCTCTTACTTTCATAAGCCCACATGAGCATACCAGCCTGGTTGTCTGAGAAGTGATAAAAGTCTGCATCTTCTAGTGGTACACCAGATCAGGATAGCCATGATTCCAAGGTGGAGACTTCCATTTCCATGGGCAAAAAATTCCTAAACATTTTCGCATTTGTGCCAGATACAATGGCAGTCTGTACAGCTTCACCTAAGTGCAAGCCTCATCTTAGTGATACTCCCCTTCAGTTCTTTGCTGTTGAAGAGTCCTATATGGGTTTTTAGGAAATTAAAAGAGCCCCCCCACCACCAGAACTATGCCTTGGGTCTACGACCTAACCAAACCAGTCGATTTGAGGGACATAATCAACAGGATCCAGTGAATGAGGGTGCATTTACTTCTTCAAATTGAGGATGGATAAGTAGAAATCGGTGCCTTCATAGAGGCACTCAATCTTATTAATGGCAAGAGGGTGGAGTTAACAGAAAGCCCCCCTCTTTTTTTCTTACACTTGTGTTTGGTAGTGAGATGGTTGTCTCTTCCATTGTCAAAATTCTCTTCATCCAAGGGGATTTTTCCACGCGCAGACTTCACTCAACAGATTCCATCATCACAAAGTTTTGGTCATGAATGGTGGTGATGGTAGCACAATATTTTAAACATAATTAACAGCACTGAATTATATTGTGGTAAAAAGAGAAACTTTAGGCTCTATAAATGTTACTAGAATAAAATTTAAAAAAATAGCATAGGACTTTACAACACAAATGGTAAACCCTAATGTAAACCATAGACTACAGTGAATAGTACAATTTTAATGATATTCTGGCATCCACGGTAACAAATGTACCAAACCACTGCAAGGCGTTAATAATGGAGTGTGTGTGTGTGTGGGGGGGGGGGGTGTATATGGGAATTCTGTATTTCCTGCATGATTTTTCTGTAAACCTATAAGTTCTCTAATTTAATAAATACACACACAAAAATTCCATCATCAGAAGGGAGAGTAGATACATCAAAATGCCACTTCCAGTATCAATGTAACTCTCATAACACCAACATCCTTGGTCAAGCCATGAACAGAGGCAGTGCACATTGGCTCAGTTTGGTTATCAGTTCTTCCAACTAAGAGAGATTTAAGTAAGCTAGAACTGTGACAACAGGATGGCAAAATCCTCCCAAGAGTAGCTCACCAATCTCCATCTTCCTGAGAAACTTCGGAGGGAACGTCTTGGAATAGAAGCTTCTCTTTTCCCCCTTGTACTCCAGTTGGAACTATGATCTTCCTGTGCCATTCACACAAATATGTGCACATGCACAGCCTCATAAAGCCTTCTGTATCCAAGCAGACCCTTTGTGATAAAATGGTCTTGGTGGGTTTCACCACGGTTTGATTCTTTCCACCATCACCAATTATCCCAACCACTGTCCTGTAACTGTTCTGTTTTGGTAAGGGCCACAAAGCTTGGGATGGATCTGTTTCCCTGATAACTGGCTGTGGCTCTCCATTTTCCACTGCTGGAAAACACCCTCACAGGAATGTGGGGTGCCAGGATCAACAACAAATTCCGATCCATCTAACATCCTGTTCTTCCTCAACCAAGAGGCTCTGCAGAGGATGGCTGTAGGTGACGAAAGCATGATGCAAAGAAACAGGAGCTCTACTGGGCTATATAAACAAAACTGATTTTTGGTAAATAAAATGTCCATACGTCACTGTATTCCAGCCTAGGTATTTTATACCGGATGTAACATATCATTTTAATCTTTGTAATTATCTTGCATCTGACAGTTTTTTCATCTCTCACAACTGGATTGCATTAGTCACACTTACTGAGACTAGAGATGATTTTATATAGCTACAAAATCTTGTTCAAAATAGGTGCAGAAAAGCCTCATTTTTTTTACTGGCATTTACATTAGAAAAATATTTCCCATTTTTCTAACCAAACATTATCTTTTAAGAGGAATATAATATGCTTTAAATTTAGAAAATTACATAAATGACTCAGTCTTAATAAATAAGACTGAGTCATTTATTCTTTGATTTCAGGCCTTCTGGAGACTATAACAGCTCATTTCATGAAAATTTATGTTTGTTGCACCCAGGTTAAAGGTAGAACCTATTGTTATACAAAATTCTCACTAAGGATATGTCCAAGCCAAAGAAAATCAGCTTTGTCTTTTATTTTGTTTTGTTTTTTCTGAAGAAGCTGATGTCTGCTTCTGTAGGAATGGAATCTATTTAAATTTTCCACCTATGCAAAGAATTGCATATGGAAACATAAGCCAACCACACCATATTTCCAATTTATCTCAGAGATGTTTCATACTTTTTAAATGAATTGGTCCCTGCCCATTAATCTGGTTCTTTTCACTAGAACAGAGCCTAGTACATATTAAATCCTCAGCATATAGGTTAGCTATCGAGTTCTGATTATATTGTCTCTTTGCCTTTCTAGTTTGCTCTTTCCCTTTCTCTCATACTCTTAATTTCTCCGATGTTCTTTCTCATTCTCTCTTGTTATTTCTACTTTGCATACTATATATTCTAAGATATATATTCTTTGTGTGTGTGGGTGCCACCCACAAGATTGGTGACAATGGTTTCACACAGAGTGAGAGTGACAGCAGAAAGTGTGGTATATCAAGTTTGGTTGGGGTTGGGCCTTCTGATGGACTCACAAGTCAGGAGCTGTCCCTTTGATGAGAACCCAAGTGGTTTTACAAGGACCACTCCTTCTTGTCAGAAGATTTTAAGCTCCAATGGGGGGGTCAACACCTTGCTTTCACCCACTAGGTGAAAACTAGGAAGTTGGATAAATGATCAATCATACATTCCAATCATAAGAAGGGAGGAAACTACATGGTGTGTTTGTGGCTTGGCCAGCAAATAGGTGTAACCAGAATTTAGTCCTGATATACTGATACAATGAGAAATGAAGGCTTTGAATGTCATGCAGCTAAATCCAATGACAAGGAGTTTTAATCTGATATGGTAGACATTACAAATTAAAGTCATCAAGGATGTGGAGGTGGAAGGATAATAAGTCCTGGATGTTAGAAGTATGAAAATGTATGTTAACATCACTGAGTTTGAGCATAAGAATCTCAGTGTAGAGAAATACTGTAAAGCTGATACTAAATTATTGGAGCAGAGTAGGGGGAATGCTGGAGGTTTGGAGATTGTACTAAGGAGTGTGGGGAGAAGGTAAGAGAAGGGATAGCAAGAACTTGGTTGGAAGGGGAATTGATGAGCTGTAGAAGCAGAACACCAAGCAGGAAAGAGTGAAAAGGAGAAGAGTGGATGGCCATCCCTCTTTCTAGTTTTATGAGTCGGGAATAATCAGAAAACTGGTTTCTACCTGGAAGGTGGTTGACAAGTGAGTCATCAAGAAAAACTCAGATTCAGGTAGATGGTTAGAAAAGTCATTCAGAAAAAGGGCCAAAGATATCGAAATGTTTTTCAGAATAGAGAAATACCTAAGCATTTAGGAAACAGAGGGCAGGTTGGAAGGAGTGTAGACTTGGGAAAGTGGAAGATCGACTAAATCAGTATAACATGTATATTAAGAATACAGTCCCTTTCTTGGGGTTATATTGACTGAGATCTAATCCTTCCTAACCCCTAAACTATAGGCAAATCACTCATCCTCTGTAAACTTCAGTTTCCTCATTGATAAAATAATAGTAATTAGGATGATATTGCTGATGTTGATGAGGTTGATGATGATAATACCTATTTTGGTATCATACACAATTTTGGTTCAAATACATGACTACTACCTATTGGAAAGGGGGGAAGGAATTAAAAAGTTTGGACATTGAGCAATGTACAGCTATCACAGGAGGCTCAGGAAGTGGTGAGCAGGAATGGGGAGTAACAGCAGAGAGACTGAGAAAATATCTTAGTCAGCTGAGATTTTAATTCAAGAAATGTAGAAAACTATCCAGTTCCAAGCATTAAACTAGAGTGCTGGGATGGGACACTCAGTTAACTCTTGTTTCAAAGACTACAATCCAGCTGTTGGTTATTTTCTGAAAATCACTTATTCACCCATTCATTCAATGAACATTTATTGAAGACCTTCTCTCTTTACCATGCTAAGGACTTGGAACACAAAGCTAAAGGGGATGGGCCCAGCCCTTGTCATCGTGGTACAGACCATCTGTATTAGAGTACTCTAGGGAAACAGAACCAAAGGAGCTATCTGTAAATATGCAAATTTATAAAAGTGTCTCACACAACAGTAGGGATGAATAAATCCAAACTCCACAGAGCAGGCTGCAAGCTGGCATCTCTGATGAAGGCTTTCGATGAATTCCTCAGAAGAAGCTGGCTTGCTGAAGCAGAGATGAAAATTCTCTCTTCTGGCTGCTGAAGTCATCACCTCTCCTTTTAAAGCCTTCAGTTAATTGGATTAAATGTCTCTCATTGCTGACGACACTCTCTTCCATCGATTATAGATGTAATCGGTCATATATGCAATCAACTTACTGAAGATGTAAGTCCACAAAATGTCCTCACAGTAGTGGTTAGGCCAGTGGTTGCTTGACCAGACAACCTGGCACCATTACCTGGCCAAGTTGACACATACACCTAACCATCACCCCATCTCAGCGAAAAACACAAAACAAAGAGCATCCTATAGACTTTTATTTCTGGATACCTATTTCTGACAGACTAGATATCCTGATAACAACCTTCCGCTCTACTGAAATAAACAAACAAAAAGAAACAAAAGGGCTGAATAAAATATTTTAAACATCTTTTACAAGGCTTCTAAGATGACAAAAATCAGTTAGAAATATTCAGAGGTGAAAGAAATAGGGAGTTTGAAAAATTTGAATGATGGTTGGAACACAAAAGCTGCCATTCACTTTAAGGGCTTAGGTTAAATTCAGGTGGATGAGAGCCTTGGTTTTCATGTCCTCAGGAGACAAAGCCCAGGGACCACTGAATGCATTGAATTAAATAGGAATATACACCCAATGCATAAAAATAGGACATGTTATGTATATGGATAAACCAGCAATAGCAGTGCCCCTACCAAGAGGGGACTGACAGGAAATCATCTGTCTCCAATACCAATGGTGGGTGAAGAAAGGGATAAATCTAGTATGAGAATTTGTAGCAATAAACTAGCCCTCACATAGTTTGAAGCTTGAATTCACACTACCTGGATGGTCTGAAAAACTTTAAACAGAATTAAGATTAAGGTGGTTCAAGTTGTGTCTCTGCAGAAGCATATGAAATCTTTTCTGACATATCCACCATTAACCAGGTCTTAAAGAATTCCTATGAATAAATAAATTTCCAAGAAAAAAAGAGCTCAATTTCAAAAATTGCACAACAGAAAAGGAAGCAAGGCAACAGGAGTAAGAGAAAGTAAAATCCTCAATCATCCAAATCAGACCTGAAAAGACTGCAACCATTGAGTTATCTGACACAGTGGATAAATAAGCAGTTAAACAATTTTAAGGAAATGAAAGAGTAAGTTAAAATAGGGGTGAGGTGCAAGAGACCATAAATATAAATGAAGGAAATTTAGAAGACAAAATTGAACTTCTAGGAATGAATATATACTGATTCAAATTAAAAACTCGATTAGACACAGATGAAAAGAGAATTAGTGAACAAAAAGATTGACTGAAAGGCATCTCCAGCATAGAGACACTAAGAACTAGAAAGGGACAGTTAGATTGTGTGGTAGATTTGATGAAAAGATCAAATATGCAGTTAATCACAGGGAAAAAAAAAGAGGAAGAACGTTTGCAATATTTGAAAATATAATAGCTGAATGAGTCCCAAGCAAGATTTAAACAAAGAAAGAAAAGAAATCCCCACCTAACAAATCATGGTGCAATTTTCATATTTCAAATTCAAAGATAGAGACAAAAGTAGATTACCATCAAAGGGATGGCAAACTGGAGTGACAACTGATTTCTCAACAGCAATAAAGAAAGCCAGAAGGCAGGTGAATGATAGTTTCAATAAACTGAGAAGAAAAAGCAGGCAAACAAAATTGTATATACTGTAAAATAAAAATAGCTTTCAAGAATGAGGACAAAAATAAGGTCATTTTCAGGCAATAAAAAACCGAGAAAGTTTACTACCAACAGATCTTCACTAAAAGAAAACAGAATGAATGAGTTTCAGGTAGAAGAAAGGTAATTGCATAAGGATGGTAGGAAATGAAAAAAAAATCATAAGCAAAGACACTGGTAGCTATGTGGATAAATCTGCACAAAAACTGACCATATCAAGCAATAATAATTTCTTGGAGGATTAATTTTTTTAAAAGGATAGAACTAATATACATAATATATCATTTGGAAGGGGAATAATTGCAATTGAAATATTCTAGTGCCCTTTTAGTGTTCAAGATTTTGAAATAGGATGTGTGCTGGTTTGAAACTGTTTGTGTCACAGAAAAGCCATATTCTTTAATCCTCATTCAATACTGCTGGGTGGAATCTTTTAAGTAAGGTGTTTCCATGGATATGTGGCTTACCCAATTGTGGGTGGGACCTTTTAATTGGGTGGTTTCCATGGAGATGTGTCTCCACACATTCAAGGTGGGGTTGCTTAATGGAATTCTTTAAGAGGGAACCATTTTGGAAATGGAGATGAAGAAAGAAAACATCCCAATGGAAGATGTTTGAAACGAGAAGCCAAAGATCCCAGCAGACACCAACCATATGCCTTCCCAACTGACAGAGGTGTTCCAGACCTTGATTTCCTGAATCAAGACATCGTTACCTGGGTGCTTTAGTTTGACATTTTTATAGCTTTAGAGCTGTAAACTTGCAACTTACTAAATTTCTTTTTGAAAGCCATTCTGTTCCTGGTGTATTACATTCTGGAAGATTTAACAAACTAACACACATTGATATTAAAGTTAATTTCTAGAATATGCACAAATAGAAGAAAAGTAGGGTGTATAACTAACAAACTAACAGAAGAGGAAAAATAAATGTACTTAATCAAACAGAAGAAGGCAAGAAAGGAGGAAAAAGGAAACATAGCTAAATGTGGACAAAACAGAGAGCACAATTATGCTGGTTTTAAAGGATGTGTGTCCCCTAGAAAAGCCATGTTTTAATCCTAATCCCATGTTGTAAAGGCAGCCGTTTCTTCTAATCCCTATTCAGCATTGCATGTTTGAAACTGTAAATAGATCATCTCCCTGGAGATGTGATGTAATCAAGTGTGGTTGTTAAGATGGATTAGGTGACGACATGTCTCCACCCATTCGGGTGGGTCTTGATTAGTTTCTGTAGTCCTATAAAAGAGGAAACATTTTGGAGAATAAGAGATTCAGAGAGAGCAGAGAAGAATGACATAGCCAAAAGAATTAGAGAGCCCACGAGCCAGCGACCTTTGGAGATGAAGAGGGAAAACACCTCCTGGGGAGCTTCATAAAACAGGAAGCTAGGAGAGAAAGCTAGCAGATAATGCCCTGCTTGCCATGTGCCCTTCCAGCTGAGAGAGAAACCCTGAACTTCATCGGCCTTCTTGAACCAAGGTATCTTTCCCTGGATGCCTTTGATTGGACATTTCTATAGACTTGTTTTGATTGGAACATTTTCTCAGCTTTAGAACTGTAGACTAGCAACTTATTAAATGCTCCTTTTTAAAAGCCATTCCATTTCTGGTATATTGCATTCCGGCAGCCAGCAGACTAGAACCACAACAGAAATAAATCCAAACATCTCAATAACTATAGCTTTAAAAGGAAATTTAGTACTCCATGTTAAAAAAAATGACAAATTATGTTTTTAGATCAGACTGGAATTTAAAAAACTAACCCCCATTGGCAAAGTCTGGAATTCTTTGAGCTTCAAAAAAATTTTTTACATGATAGTAATGGATTATAACCCTTTGAGTAAAATAGGAATTCATTATATGGACTAATTAATTCATTCATAAAAGAGAAGGATAAACTCCCCCTTACAGTTGAATGCCAACTAATATATATATATATATATAAGCAATGATGGAAGTAGAAAATCATCATTTGTCAACCTACCTAGTAACACTTGATTCAGGCAAGAATCATCAACAGATGCTAAATCTGGAAGGTGAAAGTCTAAGGAGGAACAAAATTTTTACATAGACCCAAAGGATATTTAGTGATTACTTATTAGTTAACAAGCTACAATACTTACTGATAAACTGTACAGCGCTGAAGCATGGTGACCATCATCTCAAACAAGTGGTTTTAAGAAGGTGATGCCCCTGGCAAAGGCATCTACTGCCAGCCTGTGCCCTTGACACCAGGCGTCGACTTCTGTGATTTTCCTGCCAAAAACGCATGGTTGGAACTCAGTGTGGGGAGACATCAGACAAGCGTAAATCGAGGAACACTGTACAAAGTAAGAGGACTGTACTATCGAAAAATGTCAAGGTCAGGAAAGATAAGGAAAGGCAAGGAACTGTTCCAGAACGAAGGTGTCCAAAGAGGCTTGAGGACCAGATGTAGTGCACACACCTGGATTTGATCCTCTCCTGTTAAAGGCATGGTTGAGAAAATCAATGAAATTTGGACAAAGTCTGAGGATTTGATGGTGTAAGTGTATCTGTGATAATTTTCTGATTTTGACAACCAAGCCTTGTAGTAGAAGAGTGTCCTTTAGGCAAGAAACATACCGTAATATTTAGGGCTAATGAGGCTGCGTGTCTACAGCCTCTTCTTAGCACAACCACTAGCAGTTGATTAGAACTTCCGTTTTTGCTCTCTTCAGCCTCTGTTTATTATTATAATGAGCATATTTCCTGGTGTCAATGAACACAGTCATTGGAGAGTTGGGAATTAAATTTGACTTGCCAAACATCCAAAACTGCTTTGAGGAGGTGCTGATACAGAAAAAAGTGAGGAGGGAAAGTGAAAGCCTGAAGAGGAAAGTCAATAACCACAAGGCAAAGCCACCACATCTCTCACTGCAAAATGCCCTTTACCTAGAATTAATACTCTTTCCTCAGCCATGGGTCCAAACCAAAATGAATCTTCTTGGTTCAGAGGAAAGTAACCTTTGGGCAGTATGGCCTCCCTAACCCTGGCTGTGGTCCTAAAAAATTTGGGTCCTAAAATCCTCCATCAGAAGAGAATTCCTACCCCTTCCAAGACAGCATGCTACGGAGGAAAGAGCAGTCAAGGGCCCAACTCCAAGCCCAAACTTCTGCATATCTCAGCGAGTAAATTAACTCATCCAAAGAGCAGGGTTAACCTCAGGGATCAGGGAGCTCAACTGCTGCAGGGCAGGCACATATGAAGCACTCAGTAAACTGTAGCTATTTTTACTCTCATTCAGTTATCGTGGATAATTGTCATTTTTCCAAGTTTGTTTGGGGAAAAGGGGATGCTTAAGGTGCCTAGGTTTTCATTCAGATTTTTATACTGTTTTATAAACTGTCGCTAAGATGAAATAAAACAGAGTTATGCATAAAATGAATGCCAATGCTATTTTGTCATGTTGCTCACAAGAACTGGCCCTGTGTCTACTCATGTTTTTCTTTATTTTTACAAATTATGCATTCATTTGACAACAAATAAATGCCCAACAGCATAGCTACTCTCATTGGGCAGACCTGCCAAGAACCGTTACATTATGCATTTGCTTGTAGATGCATTTGCTTGTAGATGCATTGTCTATCCCAGGAAGGTACACAAGCATCTTACAAGAATGGTGGTCCCTTGGGAGAGAAGCTGAGGACAAGGTGGGGGAGAAGACTTCACTCTATACTGTTTTGTAACTTTGGAATTTTGTATCCTATGAATCTCCAGTATTTTTAAAAAACAAAACTAATTTCTAAAGACCTAAGTTGTCATTTAACAAAACTCTAGTAGTCCTGACAGTGCTGAGAAAACCTTCGCCACCCACTGATGTGAATCATACACCTCATGATCACACTCCAGCTTTATCCAAACTTAAGTAAACGTATAATTTTTTAAAATGTTATGTTACTGAGTTGGCAGGCAACAGAAGTAATCTGAAATGTAAGCACCAAATGTAAGCACAAAAAAACCTTCAAAAGAAAAGTGATGATATCATCTCTTGAGACACAGTGAGAACATGGAAACGTATATGAGGAAAAAAGGCAAACCAAGAAGCCAAGGTCAAAACCTGAGATCCAGATGGTAAGGGTCTTGCCAAAAACATGGTGGCCAATTTTGATATTGGCTTGAGAATTTTATGTGCTCAAAATAAAAATCTGAATTAAAGCCATAAATATTAGACTTTTCTGCAGGAGTAGCTTAGTTTGGGAAGGACTGTGGTATAATAATAATGCACACGGCTATAATTAAGATCTCTAATTAGCTAGGTGTGCCTAAGACTTACCTCCAGAGGACCTCTTTTGTTGCTCAGATGTGGCCTCGCTCTCTCTAAGCCCAACTCTGCAAGTGAAATCATTGCCCTCCCCACTATGTAGGGCATGACATCCAGGGGTGAAAATCTCCCTGGCGACATGGAAGATGACTCCCAGTGATGAGTCTGGCCCTGGCACTGTGGGATCAACAATGCCATCCTGACCAAAAAGGGGAAGAGAAGTGTAACAAATAAGGTATAAGGGGCTAGGAGAGTTCAGAGAGAATCAAGAGGCTACTCTGTGGGTTGCTCTCAGGCAAACTTCAGTTAGACATTGCTACATATCATAACTTGCCAAACCCCAAACGAAACCATTCCAGCTAATCCTTAAGAACACCTAGTGTAATATATAAGATTCTACAAAGGTTCCATGCACTAGGGTAACTTTCCAGAAACCTACAAACTCCAGATGGATCCCTGGGCCAGATAAGTCCTGAAAACTAGAGAGGCAAGCCTTTCCAGGACATCAGCTAGTTCTATTTCCCTACCCCTTATTATTGACAGCCCTTCCAACATAAAAAAGGTAGAATGGGCATAACCCAAATACCCCTAAGGAGTGGGAGAAACATAAAAATTGATAGTGGAGTTATACAGAGAAGGTAGGATTTAACAAACAAATGCTGAATCATTATATTGATTTTTAAAAAATTTATTTTAGTCTCCAGTATCTTAGAGCAGCTAGAAGTAAAAATCTAAAATTGTGGAATTGTAACCCATACCAAACTCTGAAATCTGTTCTACAACTAATAGTTGTGCTGTTCTTTGAAATGTATTGCTTTTTTGTATATATATTATTTTTCACAAAAAAGAAAAAAAAAGTGTTGATAAAAAAATACATATCCAGAACAGCCTCCAATGTTCTGGAGTAGCTAGAAGGAAAAATCTGAGATGATGGTATGGTAGCCCATGACAAACTCTGGGATCTGTCCTGTAACTACATGTTGAAGAGTACTTTGAAAGCTATTGCTTTTTTCTTCCTTTGCTTTGTATATATGTTATACTATACAATAAAAAAAGTTAAAAAGAATAAAACAAAAACAAACAAAAATCATATTAAATGTAAATGCTCTATCATTATATGGATATTTCTTTTTAGTATGTAGTATTTTAGAATAGCCAGAAGGAAATATCTGCAGTTGATTAACTGTGATCTAGTAGCCCTGATCTTTGATAATGATTGTATAACTATAATGCAAAAAAAGAAAAAGTTAATGCCCATGTTTGTATGGATCTACTTCTGAATGTCTTGTTCTGTTCCACTGATATAAATATATATCTATGACAATACCTCATTGTCTTAGTTAATCTGGCACTCTTGTAAGTCTTAAAATTGAGTAGAGGGTGGTGCGATGGTAGCTCAGTGACAGAATTCTCACTTGCCATACTGGAGACCCGGGTTCGTGTCTGCCCACGCAAAAAGAAAAATCTAATAGAGTGCAATACTTGTGGTCAATAAGAGGAAGGGGTAAGGGGTATGGGGTGTTTGGGTTTTGCTTTTTTCTCTTTATTTCTTTTCCTGGAGTAATGTAAATGTTCTAAAACTTATGTTGATGAATGCACAACTGTGTGATGATGCTGTGAACCATTCATGGTATACTTTGATGGGTTGTTTGGTATGTGAATATCTCTCAAAGTTACATTTAAAAAAATGTAAAAAAAAAAAAAAAAAACTCTAATTAGCTGATAACCCTTGCCAGAGCTTGTAGCAAATATAGGTGCAAGATATCACAGGAATTTCTTACAGACATGTGTGCATGTGCGTGTGCGTGTGCGTGTGCGTGTTCATTTATGGATGAAGTTTGGACTCAGCAAAGGAAGGGGCCCTAAGGAACACCAGAGAGAACTTTCTGACAACTAAAGAAAAATCCAGAAAGAGAGAAAGTAGGTGAAAGACTGAATGGAAAGGGTAGGACTGCTCACGGGAAATAAATTTCTCTTGTTTTCCTTTTGCTTCATAGAACTATGAGGTGTGAGGAGATAATTCAGGGCAGAAATGCCCAGTTGATAAGAGAATATTCAGGACACATCCTGAGAACTGGAGATGAAACCCGATATTGGGGTCCAACCAAGAAGATACACACCAGTGGGAGAGAATAATTAAGCAAGACCTCTCACTAGGGATACAGTGACCTGCCACCAAACCCAGGGTCCCCAGAAGCCATCATGTGCATTCAGGGTTTGAGAGGGCATTCCAGGCAACCCCATCCCACCTTAATCTCTATTATCCTAGTTCAAGCCATCTTCTCCTCTTGCTGGAATTCAGTGCACTCACCTCATAACTTGTCTCCCTGCTTTCCTCCTGGTCAACTACAGTGTTCTCAACACAGTTTCCAGAGGGATGCTTTAAACACCACATCAACTCATTTCTCTCCTCATTCCTCACCTTGGCAAGAGCTCCCCACTTTCCTTCACAAAAGTGAAGACCTTAAGGGTTTTCAATGGCTTAATAAGCCCTATGTGATTGAATCCCTTCTCCCTGACCTCATCTCCTTCCCTTTTCACTCCAGCCATAGGGGCCTCCTTGCTGCTCCTCTAACACAGGAGGCACACTCCTACCTCAGGACCTTTGCACTGCCTGTTCCTGCTGCCTGGAATATTCTCACCTCAAGATAGCTTCATGGCTCACTCTCTCGCTTTCTTTATGTCTTTGCTAAAACACCACCTTTTCATGCAGACCCAATACGAAATCACAACCCACCCTTCCTTGGCCTGCCCTGTTGTCTTAGCCCTCTTCTACTTTCATGGTTTTCTATAATTCTTGAACATTCCATATACTTTCGTTGATTATTGAGTATATTGTCTCTCTGCCCTTGCTAGCATATAAGCTCTCCAAGGGCAGAGAAATAGTCTCTGTTCTTCACTGGTGTATACAAACAGTTTGATCAGAGCCCGGATCACAGAGAGAAGTTGCTGGATATTGGTTGAGTGAAAGAATGAATAAACTACATCCAGAGATAGGGATCGTGGCAGATCAGAAGATGTCTGTTCTTGCGAATTTTTACCCCCTTAAAGTAAAATGCCTCATTATTAAATATCTGTGCAGCTGGTCTTTTCTAAGCATGGTAATATATGTGCCCCATATAACAGATCTTCACAAGAGGGCTGGAGAGGGGAGTATACCAGCAAGAGTCATCCACCGGAGAAATAATTGCTATGGGGAACTCGCTGTCCCCGATCTTATGGCAATGGGAACAGACGTTTGTAGAGTGTTTCGTAGTTGCAAAGAGCATACCACATTCATTTTCTCATTTCAGCCTCTCCACATGCCAATGAGCTACGTCTTAGTATTTCACATAGATACATCTGATGTTTGGAGGGGCCCAAGGCCACCCAATTGGCAAAGGCTGAAAGAGTATGAAAAACTGAACTGTTTTTACAAGACCATGTGCCTGCCTCTTTAAGTAATCGACACAGCATGAATAATAGTCAATTAACCATCCCATGGAACATTTATTGTGGCTGCGTCATTGTTTATGTGCTTGAGTTTACCTTTTACCCTTCACTGTGAGATAAAACACAGATACAGGAAGCCACCAGAGTAAATGTGTGGCTTAGCAAGTAGACAGATGATGAACACTGTAACCAGCAGCCAGATCAAGGGTTAGAGACCTTTGCAGCCCCCCAGGAACACCCCATGTGTCCAGCGCCGTTCTCATCACAGCCCTCTCCCTCCTACCCAAAGCCACAATTACCAGCAAGAGCCACACACTAGAGAAATAATTGCTAAGGGGAAATGATTGCTGGCTTCCTCGCACCTCTTTATAGTTTCAGGACCCCAATGTGCAACTCCAGACACTATCGAAAAAAATTGACGTTCTTTACAAGTCTCTTTTAATCAACAGTTTTCCTTGCTATTCTCTCTTCCTTACAATATAACTATTGAAGAATTTAGCCTGATAGAGCTGTAAAGTTTCCCACAGTCTGGAGTGTGTGTGAGTGTGTATGTGTGTGTGTATGCAAAATAACTCATGAGTTCATACTGAAAATTCAAATTCAAATTCAGGGCTAAAGGGCTTTAAGTTAATCTCTTTTATATTACATCTGTGTCTTCTGTCTTCCATATCAATAATCCATGTTCTCAAAAACATAGGGAATGACAGAGTATTCCATAATTTCTCATTTGCTTTATCTTTTATTGTATACACAATAGTCTTAAGATACCGACACTGTCACCTCCAATTACAATGACTGAAGATAGCTGAACCAATGGTCCTCTATTTTGAGATGGTCGTACTATATCTTAATGTCAGATCCTACAGCTATTACATATTATACGCTCTCCCTTTAAATCTTCATTTAGTCTTAGTTCTTGTATTTATGGGATTAATCTTCTCCAGTTGTCCTTACATTCATGTCTCTAGTCATTTGGTTGCTTGAAAGTCATTCGTTAGTGGTCTCCTAAGGAAGAGCTCATGGGAACTGTATTCCCTGAGGTTCCGTTTATTGTATCTTTTATTCTTAACAGTCAGTTTCATTGGATATAAAACCCTAAGATGATATTTCTTTTCAAGAGTATATAAAATATATTTCTCCATTTTCTTCCGGCACAAAGCACTGCTATGAAAACAGTCTAATGACAATGCAATATCCTTCCCCTTACAAGTCAAATGCTCTTGCCTGGTTATTCAAAGAGTTTTTTCCTTTTTCTTTTCTTTTTTTTTTAAATTCATTAAAATATTTATGAGAATATTTTGGTGTTGGCTGTCCTGGATTGAAAGTCCCAAGTACACAGTAAGTTCTTTCAACACATAATTTCTTACCTGGTTTTGTGTCTCGTTTTTTTTTAATTCAGGGAACTGTTCTTGAAATTAATTTTTAGTTGTTGCTTATGGTTGCTGTGGTGGTTTGAAATTGTATGTACTCCAGAAAAACATGTTCTTAAAGTTAACTCACTCCTATGGTGTGAACCCAGAGTAAGTAAGACTTTGGATGAGGTTACTTCAGTTGAGCCGTGGCCCAGGATGAGTCTTAATCCTCTCGCTGGAGTCCTTATAAGAGGATGAAATGCAGACACAGAGAGAGGAAGCCACAGAGGCAAGAACCTGAAAGCACCAAGAGAAGAGAAGGGAGAGGCCAGCAGATGCCATGATGTGCCTTGCCATGTGGCAGATGAGTCAGGGGTCACTGGCAGCCGGTCTGCAAGAAGATTGCTTCACCCTCATGATGCCTTGATTTGTACATTTTCCTGGCCCCAAACTGTAAGCGAATACATTCCCATTGTTCAAGTCAAGCCATTTCATGCTATCTACTTTAAGCAGTCTAGGAAACTAAAGCAATTGCTTTCTTCATAGACTCCCATTGCCCATATTTTAGATCCTCTTTGCCTCACTTCAATATTTGTCACTTTTTCTCAAATAATTTATCTTTCTTCATTTCTTTTGTATGTTCAAATGCTTTCCCTTTCCACTTTCTTCTTTTAAAGCATTTTGTGGCTGTTTATTTACTGTTGTTTTCCTTCTGAATTAGTCTTCCTGCTAAAATAATTTTCCTTTTTATTTACAACTCTTTCTTAAATTCTGTCACCTCACTCTGAGTTTTTGTCATTTGTGTCTTCTATCATTTTCTTATTGTCTTTTAGTTCGTTCTGAAAAGGCATATTACAGTTTTGATCTGTTTATTTTCAAGCATGTCTCTGTTGTATATAGGGATATTATTCTGCCTTTCTCTTTTTTATTTCAGTGCCTTTGTATGGAATTTCATCTCAATACTTCCCTGCTGTTCCTCTGTGTAAATGTAGTTTTCCTGAACGTTCAAATAGAGATCCCCTTTCTGTTGTTTTCATAGAGTGTTTAAAAATATACATATATAGTCACTTGCTTTCTGAGATTTTCATTGTTTCTTTTTCCCACTTTTATCTTAAATGATCTTTTGCTTCATCCCTGTGTCCTTACCCTGCATCATTTTGATTCTGCTCCAGCAGTTTCTCCTCAGTGTGGGGCTCTATATTGATAGAGGACTTTGGCTGGTAGATTTCCAGCATTCACAAAGACTAGATTACACCAGCTCCTTCAGCCCCTACTAAGGGCTCCATGCATTTACCAGCTATTGTGGATAAGATTCTGGTTTAATCTTCTGTTCTTAAACTGGCCTACTATGCTGTCTGATTATTGGCTCTTGTGTGTAGGTTCTTCTATTCTGAAGTCCATCCCTACCTGTTCCTTTGCTCTGCGTTATCCCCACAGATGCTGACAATACTTGGGTCTTTTAGCTTTTGGTGGTCCATCCCCACTGACTGGGTTATGAATCCCACCATTGCGCTTGCTGTAAAAATTGTCCTTCCATTTTAGTTTTTCTGGCTAGATACCCTGTCTCTTTTCACGTGGGGATTCAGGAAGATCTAAAATCTACGCTGCCATGCTACCACCATGCTGTCATCTTCCAGAAATCCTCCCTTTGCTTTTTAAAGATAAGTTCTAACCAAGTTAGAGAGTCTTAACTGGGTGGAATAATATTAGATTAGATTATGCTATGCTATGCTATGTTATATTATATTTATTCTAAAAGCAGACATGAAATTAACCATCACAATATTATGTTATAAGAAGTATAGTACATTAGAATGCAACACATTACATATATTTATTATAGTAGCAGGAACACTTTTGCTTCTATACACTGACAAGACACTCCTTGACCTCTGCCCTATGCAGTAGTCAAGAACAGCTCTTCTCAACACGCATATGATCCACCTGGAAATCTTCTTAAAATGCAGGTTCACCAGTGGGTTTGGGAGGGGCCGGAGATTCTGCATCTTTACCAGCTTCCAGGTGATGTCAGTGTTACTAGTGCACAGACCACACCTGGGTCTGACAATTTGTTGTCACCACACTTCAGGGAGATTGTCAGCATATATCATACATGATTTTCAGAGAGGATCACTCTAAGTAATCTCCCAAAAGATGTACTATCTGCTAAAGAGTTGCTTATGCTTTTTAATAATAAATGAAACTAAAACTCAAAAAAAGACTTCTCTGAGACAGGGATTATACTAGACAATAGCACAAACATGTTTTCATTTAATCCTTATTACGTTCTTTTATAAATGGTAAAATAGACTCAGACTGTTTTGCACTTTGGCTAGAGCTAGGATGCAAACCTGAATTTTGACTCCAAATACCTACCAGCTTCCCCTGTATCATTCTATACCTCCAGTAGGAATTCACAATTCCCTATTCAAGCTTCATCATCTTTACCCCATCTTTTCTTTATTTTGAAAAAAATATTATTTATTGAATTTTTTTACAGTTTCTCTCCACTTGTTGCAGTACGTCCATGAGTTTGGAGGACTAGGTAGTAACTTCTATTTACTCTTGCTCAGAGCTCAATGCAACACTGTTGCCACAGCTTCTATTTAGAAAGTGAGAAAGCAGTATGTGATATTGGAATATGCTCCTTGCTTCAATGACTATTTTCAGAGTATCATAATGTTTCTCTTTACTTGAAGCTGAAGTAAAGTTTATTTAAATCACAATTTGCCGGAAGGTTTGATTTATTCCATTGCTATCTAGATTCATATTAAATAAATCATGCTAATTGGCCCTGCAAAGAATTTAGGAATGCATAGAGACTAACAGTGTTTTATTATAGGTGAGAAAAGGAATTACGGCAGTTCTTTAAAACACTGAATTAGTGATTAAATAAATTAACAGAGTCCTAGGATTACAGAAAGAGCCTGCAGCAGGTAGAGGTGCTGCTTACAGCTCCTACCTTGGGATCAGAATTTCTTAGACAAAAGCAAAATTGAACCTGCTCTCTATAGAACTTTGGCCCCTTTTCCTGGGCACCACATCTGACTCACCTAGAGAGTGTTTGTTTGAATGCCCATCCCACTTTCTTGGGATTCTGATTGTGTGGGTCTGGTGGGACCTGGGGCTATGCATTTTGGACAAGCACCCTGGAATTCTCAGGCTCAGGTAGAATAGAAAACCATGTTAGAAAGCTCCCCATCCAGGAAAGACTGCAGAACACCCAGGTTCAGGAAGCAAA
>PVIY010021479.1:0-42376 GCA_004026745.1 Myrmecophaga tridactyla | reverse complement strand
AGGTCTCACAGTAATTCCAGTGCCACTGAAATGTTTAGCTGTCTCCTTTTTTCGTACCGTCCCATCTCAATAATTTTGACCTTTTTTCCCCTTGATGCTTGTTCTTTCTTTTAATTCGTGTTTACTCATAGCTTTGATTTATCAGGACATGTCATGGATCAAATTCTGTTTCAAGGCATCCTTGGAGTATTTTCATACTAATGGCCTAATTTTCCTGTTTCTTAGCTTGAATTCTTGAGTGTCTATGTTATCCAGCCCATGACTTTTCTGACTAGCCTGCACATTGACTGTTTTGGGAATCGGTGGCCTAGAACCCCATTATATCTCAGGGTTGATCAGGGTCATAGGGTCTGCTTAGGGTTTTTCAAACAAGAGAGGGTATGGGTAGGGTAAGTTTGCTCAGAAGATGGCTGAGAACATCTGAATGCTGAATGCTGACCAAGGAAGGTTTCCTGAGGGAGCAGGCATTTCGGATGGTCCTCAAGGAAAAGGTAGGGCTTAAGGGGTATTCCAAGGAGGAAGGGAAGTCTATAAGAAAAATGGTGCAATGAGGGTGCAAAAAAAAAAAAACCTATTTTGAGAAAACAGTAAATATACTATTGACAAAGGAAAATTCTGGATAATAAGTCTGAAAAGAAAAAGTGAGGTAAGCAAGTAGGGTACCTTAAAGGACAAGCTAAAGAGTTTGGCCATTTCCTTGTTCAACAGATGGCACATTAATAGCTCACAAGACATATCAGCAATTAATTTGCTACAAAATGACATGAACCCCGAGTCTACATAATCTGGGTCAGCTGTTCATTCAATCATGGCTAAATTTTCCTCTGCATATCCAAAATTGCCTTTGAGAGAGAGGCAATATACTCTCAAATATGGAAAAGATGAATTATTCTAAACTGCTATACACTTTTGTATATACATTTTTCTTCATGAATTAGCTGGAATAGAAGTCTTTCTTGATTATTGGATACAATGACTCCCTATAACGAAATGTCACACTTCATCCCCCATTAGGTTATGTTAGACTCATCTGAGAAGAGTGTTTCATTTAAGTTAGGAGAATATGTTGTTTTTAGATCTTAGTTTTTAGGAAAAAAGAGATGGGCCAGAGCAGAGAAAAAGATGTATGAAAAGTGCAAAAATTTCTACATGGAGGGTACTCCTCACAGATGTATTTGCTTCCTGGCATTAATTGCCATTGGCTAGGAGATAGGGCATCATTACAGATTACTATTGTTTGTTGCCTGGGTCTTCTGGTAAAGGATAGATGAAGAGATACTAGAAGCTTCAGTGACAGAAAATTTAACATATTTAAACTTGCATATTGCAAGCTGATGAAATTGGAGGGCTTTTGAATAACCTTGCAAGAATAAAAGAGAAAATGGTTCAATAAATGTAATTCAACTAAAGGGATGCTTTGCAAGCCAAATGTATTGTAAGAACTTTGCACTCAGGGTGGTAATCAATAAATATTCATTGGTGATGATGAGAATCAGAAGATGTTTTTAAATTAATAAAATCAGGCATGTATGTTTTTATTCTTGCAATTTTTTCAGTACCCTTGCTGGTACTGATTCATATGGAAAAACAAACTCCTCTATTCTTGTAGGGACTCAGTGGTCTTACTTATACAATGACACCGATCAGAAAACTACAGCCCAAAGGCAAAATCTGACCTGTCATCAATCTTTATAAGTAAAGTTTTATTAAAATACAACCATGCCTATTCAATTGTGTATTGTCTGTAACCACTTTTGGGTTACCATAGCAGAGTTGAGTAGTTGCAACAGAGACTGAATGGCCTGCAGAACTGAAAATATTTATTATCTGGCCCTTCACAGGAAACATTTGCCAACCTGTAGAACTAGGTGATCTCTGAAGTCATGTAAAATAATCTGTGAGTCTAGGAGTAGATTCTAGCATTAATTAGGCCTGTGGTCTACCATGTACTTCACCAGCAGAAGTATTCCAGTATATGGCATGTGTAGTCCTGAGAAACACTGGATTCAGTGGATTGTCCTTTATGCACATGCCCATTCAATCACTGAGCAAGTACCTTGAAAGTCACAGATTCTTCTCTTAAAGCAGAACAGTGTCTGAATAACCATTCTCCTTTCTCTCACTAGGACTTCACAAGTATTGCCGCGTTAAACTCGATTAGTTCAGTCCTTTTCATTAACTTGAAACTTGTTATAATTCAGGCAGACTGGGTTGCAATACCCCACTATAGCTTCTTTTTTTTTTTAAGGATTTGTTGAAAAGATACACTGTGTAAGAAAATTTGTAAGGAAATATTTTTATCTTACACAACTGATCTCCGCCACCCAATCCCACCTCACCCCCCCTTAAAATAAAAATTAAGTTGTTTGTTACAAAGTTCTACCCACATTTTCTCGTTGTTATTGAAACGTATCCTGAAGAATGTTCTCTATGAAATCCTTTGTTTGTGATTTGAATTCGTGTAGAGAATTACTAGTTTGTGTTTTGGATTCAAAATACCTCGGTCCCAATGGCAGGTCCGAAGCTTTGACAACTTCCTTAATCTCTTTAAGTCTCACAGCTCCAAAATTCTTTGAAACTCTTCCCATCAAGTGGTGGGACTGAGGTACGCTCCCTTAGGGTGGATTGTTATTCATTGATCAGTAGAGTATGTACAAATGGCACCATGTGTTTCTTTAGGGCTTGAGCATAATAGTCAGTGCACCTTCTCTGCCTTGGAACACTTACACATGAAACCTTGGGCCACCCTGTAAGAAATTTGACAACAATGAAGTCTAAATACTGTGAGAAAGCCAAGCCACTTAACACGCTCGGTTTTCAAGTCATCTGCCTAGAAGCCAGACATGAGAATGAAGTAGACCCCAGAAAATTTCATCCTTTAATTCTCTAGTTACCCCAGCCTTTGAGTCTTCCCAGATAAGATCTCAGACATCATGGGGACACGGCTGTGACCCCTGCTGTGTAACCTCCAGATTCCTCACCCATTTATTAGCATAATAAAAGGATTGTGTTTTCAAGTCACTAAGGTTTGGAATAGTTTGTTTTGTGACAATAATACAACTGTTCGTTCATCTGCAAAATGAACACACTAATCCTACGTGTAGTTCATCTGTGTTGGAAAGATTAAGTGAAATAATAATAAGTAAAATAGCTAATATGACTGTCATATAATCAACAGTAAATTATAGCTATGATACATATTTCCTAAAAATGATTTTTGTTCATTATTACTGGGTTCTATATTCTTATCCCTATTCAGCAGCATCTGCGTATACAGACTCACTGCCACACAAACAGAACCTACAAATTTAAAAATATCAAGTCAGGGCATTCAGTAAGGTGAAATGATTTGTAAGACTATGTACACTGTTCAGGAAACTAAAATTCAGATGAGGAATTAATATTGATTATTTGCCCATTTATTCAAGTAAACATTTTTCAAATGTGTACTATGCGCTAAACCCTTTGATACAGGCCATAATAACCATGCTTGGGAAAAGCTGTGCTTTCCCTTTAGCCCAGCAAAATGTTTACTGCAGTTCCTGATTTATTAACACAATTCTTTCTGGCAAGGAGTTGGTAATTAATGTTGCATCTTCTCAAATCAGATAGACACTTGCATACACTATACGGCAATAAACAATCACTAACTCTCAGGATTTCCTCACAATGAGGAATCAGATCGAAGTATTTTCTTCAAGTTTGTCCTGCTCTTTTGGTTAGTTAGTAAAGAAGACTTGTAGAGTTTATGTGGCAAATTATGAGTAACATTAGATTTAAATGCATGGTGAATTGAAGTGCCTTTTTCTTTATATAAGCAATTCCATTCAAAGCTGCATCACTGGAAAAAAGGCACCAGTAGTGATGAGAACTACTGTGCATTAAGACCTCTCTGCATAGACAAATTGCCTTGCACTTAAGCCTGCAAGCAAGCACTATGGTAAACAATTCATTGCTTCAGAATCATAATTCAACTTGCTATTTGTTCCTTTTGAAGACGTTCGTACCGCATTTGTTAAATTAAGCAGTAATTCTTCGATTATGTGGTGTCATCCTAATGGTTATGATGTTCTGCAGAACTCTTAACAGATCACAATGGGATGGGTGACTGGAGATGTACTACAGATGCAAGAGAAGGTGGAATTCAGCAGATATTTGTTGTAAGAGGCCTCCAGTTCTCTCCTGCAAACATTAACTGAGGTAAAAGAGAATGATGGATTGGGGAGGAGGGGTGATGATAGTTTGGGGTCAAACAAATGCCAAGCTTTGTCCTAGGCACTCCATGTACATGATACTGTTTAATAGTTATGATAAACCTGGAAAGGAAATATTTGTCTTTCTTTTCTCAGAAGGGGAAAGTGAGGCATAAGTGAAATAATTTGTTTGATGCCAAATAAGTTGAGACCTTCTGAAGCTAAAATGAGAGAGTAGCTGTCTCTCAGGAATAGCTGTTTAAGGCCATGAGCCGAATAGTTGAAAAGTAGGCAGAAATATCTCTACCACAATCTTTTGATTTTTATACACGGTTTTAAATAATCCTTAAAAACAACTCTAAAAGTAATGCATTCTCAATTAGAAAATTTATAAAACCGTGGCTTAAAAATAATGAAACTAACACTACCTTTAATCCTTTCACTTAGAAATAACTTCTGTTCAGATTCTTATGGATGGTGATTCTTTCCAGTCTTTTTGCTGTAATTCTTATCAACTTAAAAAGTTTTCCCTCTCATTCTAGAAGTAATGCATACTTACTTTATGAAAGGCAGAAATTTATAAGGCAAAAAATAAAACTACCAGTGACTTCACAATCTACTAGTGTTAACATTTGGGGGTGTTTTCATATAACTTATTCATATGTATAAGTTAGTATATGCACACAAAGTTTACATATGTTAATATATATTTTCTACCAAATTGGCAGCATATCTTATATGCAATGTTGTATCCTTATAAAGCCATTTACTATTGTCTTGCTGGGGAAACCAGCAATTTAGATCAGATTCATTTAGAGAGAGAATAATTATGGGAGGGAGAGATAAAAATAAAAGAGACAGAGAGGGAGAAAGACAGGTTAGCCATATTGGTCACATGACTATGACTTCTGGTTTTATCATCCTTAAGTGTAAATGCAATAATTCATCCACCTGTTTCTCTATTTAAGTGTCAGTGGCACATCACATCAAGGTTCATATCTACATTGAAAAGAATTACATCGCCCTCAAAAGCACAGAAGCAGACATGCCTGTTGGCAATCACAGGACACATTCCAGTATCACAATTACCATCACCATCACTGGCACTAACCTTCCTCATCATCATCATCATCATCACCATCACCTGACACCTATTGATGCCCGCTTATGCCAGGTCTTTATGTGAGACCTGTCATTTAATCCTCACCACCCTCTAAGGACAATTTTTAATTTCATTTTACAATTAAGGCATTTGAGATTCAGAAATACTAAGTAAATTCTAAAATTTCGCAACTAAGAAACCGTGCTAGGTTTGAATCTAAGTCTGTTGCTACAATTCTGGAAATCAAAATATACTGAATTGTTTGATCAATAGTTGGCATTGTGGTTTAGCTATTTGCTAAATAAGTTGGCAGCTTCATCATAGGCCAGAGAATCAGAGAATTGTCATGTTTTGAAATGGATGTCTTGGTTGAGTGCCTAATGTCCTAATATTAAACATGAAGAAAAGCAGAATCCAGAAAGCTCAGGTGACTTGCCCAAGTTCATTTAGCAAGCTGTAGATGTATATCGCATAGCTTCCAGACCAGAATCTTTTAAACTTAAAATAATCCATACATACAATGCAAAAAGGAAAGTTCTCTGAACAAATAAGCACTGAAACCAATTTCTAGGACTCATGGGCTTGTCCTATGACTGTAATCAATTTACTTACTTTCTCAAAGCCTGTTTTTTTTTTCCCTATTCTTTTCTGTTTCTTTTTTCCCTTGCAGAAAGAATGGAAGTTAGAATAACAGATATCTGGAGGCAAAGGTTAAAAGTACAATACTTTCAAGGCTAAATGTGGATTTCAGCTCTATCAGTTATACATGGACCTTCTATCCTTGGATGAGTCATTTGTCTTCACCAAGCCTCACTTATCTTTAAAATAGTGATAAATATAGCTTCTACTTGGGGGTTGATGTGAAGATAAAATGAGACAATCTAAAAAAAAAATGTCTGTCATCATATGCACTCAGTATACAATATGTGGTATATATGTAAAGTCCTTTCAGGTTCTAAAATTAAGCAATATAAATCAGGAAATAGTTAAATGAATATCTGCCATGTCCAAGGACATCTACCTTTCCCAACTCTGAAATACATATTGCTTACAGAAACTCTTTGTTTCAGCCTTCCTAATGTGAGGTCTTTAACTAAAGAAAACAGTATTTAGTTCATGTTTTTGTAGGATAATGGAGATAGATATATAGATAGATAGAAACAACACACAGTCAATTTCAGTATATGCCCTTCACAAGGTTAAATTCCTTGTCTGTTCTAGCTCTTTTCTCCCCTTAGAATTTATATTTGAAATCTCTTCACTGTAAGTGTTGTATACACCAGATTTATGGAATGCTTTATCTTATGGATCTCTTCTCCTTTACTACTTTTTCAAGGTAAAAAGAAAGCAGATATGCTGTTGTCTTCATCACTATGATCAGGAGTTAAGGCTACAGTGTGATACTCTATTTGATGCCATTATAACATTCTGCAATTTGTATAAATTTATAGTACAGAACAGTCTTTAAATAGGATTTTCCTGCCTCTCTCAATTAGAGCAGCTGTTGATACACGTTGATATCTTGACCGTAACTAATTACTGCTGCCAGCTTTGTCTACAAATATTAAGACAAATGAAACAGATGCAGCATGTATTTCCAAGTATATCCATGAAAGACAAGTCAATTCTTTAAGTATGAGTTTCTCTAAAAATATTCCATGGTGATTCTTAAGTATTGGAGGAGTGATAGGTACATAAGGTTGGATTGCTTTCTTAAACAGGATGTGTATTTGAATATTAGATATCTACAAAGAGAAATCCATTTACCTGTGTTATACCAAAATGACAATGTGTTTGCTAAACAAGGTTTAGGGAGAGAAAACTGACAGTGTGACACTACTTCCTATGTCCAAGCATATCACATGGCTTCTGTGACATGTGATAAAATATTCAAAGCCATATCTATAGAGTTAGGCTCTTTTAGATGGCAAGAACAGACCAACTAAGGGGATGGGGTTAATGGTGAGGATTCAAAAGGAAGTCAGTATGCCCAAGAAGCTACCTCATCATCAGTGAGGCTTTATGGAGAAATGGGAATTCATCCAGAATATCCCCCAGTTCCAAAGCAGTGCTAACAGTTCTTCCCTCTCATTGCTTAGCTTTTCTTTAGCTCTGTGCTTGGCTACATAATCAGCTTCGAGAGCAGCTGCTAGAACTAGATTTATTTATTGTTACTTACTTTGTACCTGCTACTGTGTCATGAACTTTGTGTGCATCTGTGTAATCTTCCCACCAAATATCCTCAGGCAGGGTGGGCAACGACGGCTCAGTGGTAGAGTTCTTGCCTGCTATGCTGGAGACCCAGGTTCGTTTCCCAGTGCTTGCCCATGTAAATTAATTAATTAATAAAATAAAATAATAAAGAAATATCCTAAGGCAGAATTTCTGATGTGTTTGGTTAACTTCTCACAACGCAATATTGAATGTCCCTTTGGGCTGAGCTCTTATCCCAGGAGACTTCATAAATTAATGCCCTGCCTGTAGATAACTTCCTTGGCTGGGGAATGATTCCTGATTTGATCAGTAGGTGGTCACGAAGTGTGACGGTGTGACAAAGTATAAAAGAGTTCATCCTTTAGGTCAAGGAAACTCTTCAGTTGCTTTATTGAACGAGAGCCATATGTGAGTAGGCGTACTGAAGCTTCTTTCTGGTTAGGACAAAAATAGAAAAAGTTGTAGCTACCGTTATTTTAGTATCAGTGTTATTATTTGTACGATTACTAAGAGTAGGGATTATATCAGTCACTCCCTCCCATTCACATCAGAGCTTTTCTCCTTTATGCACATGAAACTTGGTGACCTGCATTTATGGTACTCTGTATCTTCACTAGAAAATGGAGTTCTTAGTTCAACATCCGAGGGGGTTTTTGCTTGCTTAATACATCAAAGTAGAGCATGTAGGTTTTTAGGAGATGTTCTGGGGTCTTAGGGTAAGTAACCTATTCTGACTTTGTAAGAGAGGAAGACTTATTCTTTGAATTAACACTAACTAGTGCTGAGATTTAGCCATCTCTATGGCTAAAACTACATTTGAAGATAAAATATTAGTTGGAGCACATATTTCCAGCGCTTTTATTTGCAATGTGTTCACTCTGTTTTGGCACAAATATTCTTCCTTCTGAAAAGAATGTGTGAATATTCTTTAAATATTTAGAATTCTCGTTTTCTTTTTCTTTCTTGAAAGTTTCTATTTCTTTGGTTGTCAGATGCACCTAATTTGTATAAGTTGATGTGTGAATCTTATTCAGTTTCTTAAGACAGGGATGGAAAGTTTTAGTTGCATAAAATTTAGAGTTGCAAACTTTAAAGCTTGGTTAAAATATAAAATCATATTATCTTAATTAAACTAGGAAATTTATTTAGAGAATGACAAATAGAATCGAAGTTTTTTTTTTTAAAAAACAATCATCAGCATGATATAATGGAAAGTATCTTTGATGCTAGTTAGGCTATATAGATTCTAAGTCAGACTTATTCTTTGAATTAACACTAACTAGTGCTGAGATTTTGAGCAAGTCACTTATTATCTCCTATATTGATTTATATTCCTTATAGGCAAGGTGAGGAAATTCAATTATATGATTTCCATGTCCTTCAAAAAGTTTTGGCAATACATAGTACTATATGTATATGGTATCTTTGAATAGGTTTATCTTACCTCTTACTGTCAAGAAAATAGCAACAACAGAAAAATTAAAATTTATTGAATGTACTTAAATTTCTAATTAAGGCTTTTTTAATGTTTTTTGTTGTGAAATAAAACATATATACAAAAAAGTTTCCAAGTGCATTTTAACAAGTAGTTATAGAATGCATTTTGAAGTTTGGTATGACTTGCAGCTCCACAATTTCAGGTTTTTCCTTCTAACTGCACCATGGCACTGGAGACTAAAAGAAATATTAATATAATGATTGAGAGTTATACTCATTTGTTAAATCCTATCTTTTCTTCTCCTTTTTCTCCTTTGATCCTTCTCCCAATCATTAGGGATACTTGGACTATGCTCATTCGAACTTTTTCATTTTGAAAAAGGTATTGACAATGTGGAATGGGGGATGGAACTAGTTAATGTTCTTGGAGAATCTGACCCCTCTGAGTTTCAAGACTTATCTGACCTAGGAGCCATATGGAGGTTATAACTTACTGGAAAGTAAACTTACTGTGTGAAACTTTTGTAGAATCTTAGCTAGAACCCTAGGTGTTCTTTAGTGCTTACAGGAATAATGTTGGTTGGGGTTTGGCAAACCATGGCAATTAGCAGTGTCTAGTTGAAGCTTGCATAAGAGTAGCCTTCAGAATTGCTTCTCAATTCGATTTGAACACTTTTAGCCACTGATACCTTATTTTGTTACATTTTTCCTCTTTTTGGTCAGGAAGAAGTTGACAGTCCCACAGTGCCAGGGTCATCCATGGGAGTTGTGTCCCATGTTGTCAGAGAGACTTTCTTTCCTGGATGTCATGTCACATAGTGGGGAGGGTAATGATTTTCCTTGCAGACATGAGCTTGAGAGAGAGGAGATTATCTGAGCAACAAAAGAGGTTTTCTGAAAGTAACTCTTAGGTATATTTACAGGTAGGCTTGGCATCTCCTTTCTAGAAATACGTTTCAGAAGAGCAAGCCTCAAGATCAAGGGCTTAGCCTACTATTAATCAAGTCTTTTTATCTTACAATATGATTGTACATATTCAAACATTCATAAGTTTTTAAGGGAACTCCCAGCCCCTGATAAATGCTAGTGTCTTTCCAGTACTTTAACATATTTTTCTACTGGGACTTCTTTAAATGAGAGGGCTCCTAGCTGAATTTTGGAATGAGGATACTTTTCAGTTCAAATAAATCTAAAAATGACATTATCTCCTACAAATCTTTTCCCAGGTTCATTTATGAAATTTCTATCCTCACTCCACAGTTTCTCCTCCACCTGCATAATTCACGAACATACGGATGCTTTGTAGAAACTTTGAATGCTGAAGATCAGCTTTCACGGGCAAAATTTCAAACATTTTGCAACTTTTTTCCAGAAGAAAAAAAAATAAACTTCAGTAATTGCTTTGATCCCTTAGAGATGAACATGACAGCTGTTATGACAGCTGGAAAACCACGTTTCTCAACAGCTCAGCAAAAGAGCTGTAGACTGCTGAATGTATCAGAAAGAAAGCGTGCATGAGCAAACTGTCTTAGAACGTCTCCAAGACAAATTGATCTACTAGTTTTGCTCCTCTGAATAGTTTATAACCATAAGCTGTCAGCAGGTTGGATCTAAAGCATGGTCATTATTTCCAGCTATCCACTTTTCTGAGTCCCTCCTAGAGACCTCCCATTGTAGGTCTCAGATTAAGAATGTTTGATGGGAATGAAAGCTCCTACTTAAATATTAGCCTCACTTATGTGAAAAAACTAGCCAACAAATTGGATTTGATGATATCTGACTGAGATACTACATGGACAACGAGAGGGATAATGGCTTTTTAGAAGGCTTTATAGAAAAGTTATAGACTAAGAAGCAAGTTCATGCATGCAGTTAACCATGGATCTGAGTAATATGTATAGTTTTGCTCCAATTCCTTCACTTATTTTCAGCAAAAGTCTAAATATTGCTTTAGGGTGCCATTTATTCATTCATTCATTTGACATCCTTACTATGTGTCTATTATATCATTCATTTACCCATTTGCCAACACTCGATTAAATGTGAAATATACCTTACCTACCTTCATGGAATTTGGTGAGAAAACAGATATTAATAAAAAAAATTCCAATCAATGTGAACAGCATGTACAAAATGTCCATAAGGAAAAGCAACATGGTATTGGAAGAAAGAAGAGTAGTAAGGATGAAATGTATGGGTAAGATACAAGTCAGGATTTTTCAGGCCAATTAACTTTAGAATTTACCCTAAATGTAATCAGGAATCATTGGAAGTTTTAAATGAGAGTATCATAGATCATTCTGACAACTGTCTGGATATTTGAAGCAGGGCTTGACGGGCAAGGTGGGGAATTGGCTAAAGGAATGTAAGCTAGGAAACTATTGGTGTAATCCAGGAGGGAGATAATGCTCATGATATGATCAGGTGTGGGAATAGAGGGGGGTGAAAAGATTTCAAAGACTGAGGGTTAAGAATGTATAAAAATTGACTGTCCATTTGGGGCATCATGAATAAGGAACACATTAAATTGTAGAATTCTCAAATCTGGAATAATTTTAAAGGAAACTTTCACTGAGAGTTAATATAAATGGCTACAAAATATTACTAATTTCTTTACTACCTCCTTTGGGTGGGCCAAATCCAGTCCATTGTCTGTTTTTGTATGTAAAAGTTTTATTGAAACACAGCTGCATTCAATTTTTTTTATCTACGTTGATGGCTGCTTTGAACTTTATTGGCAGAGTTGAGTAGTTTTGAGAGACAAAGGCTAAAATACCTGCTTTCTGGCCCCATACAGAAAAAAGCAAGCTGACTCTTGCTCTGTTGGTATATGCATAAATCGTATTTACATTATTCATTTACTCATTTGATGGGAACACTTTCCAATGCATATTTTATAGCATGAAAGTGAATTACATTGTGGGGATTGTGATTTTTTGTTTTATATTCTTCAAAATCCTCATTGGATTTAACAGGATATCTTTATCACTGAAAGATAGTTATTACAAAGGAAAGAAATATTACATTAACTAGACCAACTTAAAAAAATGTTTTTTTAACTTTCTTTATTGTTTAATATATCATGTATACAAAACAAAGGAAGAAAAAAGCAACAGTTTTCAAAGCATTCTTCAAAAAGTAGTTACAGGACAGACCCCAGAGTTTGTCATGGGCTACCATACCATCATCTGAGATTTTTCCTTCTAGCTGCTCCATAATACAGGAGACTAGAAGGAATAATTTTTTTTTTATCATCACAATCGACTTATTTCTTTTTTGTGAAAAATAATATATATACAAAAAAGCAATAAATTTCAAAACACAGTACAACAATTAGTTGTAGAACAGATTTCAGAATTTTGTATGGGTTACAACTCCACAATTTTAGGTTTTTACTTCTAGCTGCTCTTAAGATACTGGAGACCAAAAGAAATATCAATATAGTGTTTCTGGAAAGCTACCCTAGTGCATGGAACCTTTGTAGAATCTAATATATTGCCCTAGGTGTTCTTTAGGATTGCCTGGAATGGTTTTGGTTGGGGTTTGGCAAGTTATGATAGGTAGCAATGTCTAACTGAAGCATGCATAAGAGTGACCTCTGGAGTAGCCTCTCCACTCTATTTCAACTCTCTCACCCGCTGATACCTTGTTGTTTATACTTCTTTTCCCCCTTTTGATCAGGATGGCATTATTGATCCCACAGTGCCAGGGCTGGACTCATCACTGGGAGTCATCTCCCATGCCACCAGGGAGACTTTCATCCTTGGATGTCATGTCCCACATAGGGGGAAGGGCCATGATTTCACTTTCAGAGTTGGGCTTAGAGAGAGTGAGGCCACATCTGACTAATAAAAGAGGTCCTCCAGAAGTAACTCTTAGCCATATGTATAAGTAGGCTAAGCTACTCAGCTATCTACATAAGCTTCACAAGAGTAAGCCTCAAGATCGAGGACTTGACCTTGTGATTTGGATGTCTGTTTGGCAAGTATCAGGGCATTCCCTGATGGTAAAGTTTAATAGTTCCATATTTTTTCTCTCATCCTTCAAGGGACTTTGCCAATACTTTTTGATTACCTGCTTAATATATTCTAGGATGTATCCAGGCATTACATTAAGCTATACAGGATTAAAGGCCCTCATTCTTAATTCTGTTCAAATGAGCTATCCAGACAGGTTGAGTTAGGTTATGTGCTACAGAAAATTTAGGTTCCAGACAAAATAAACTTTCTTCCTTTGGTCTTAAAGAGTAGGTGTGATTCTAAAATATCAACAACATCTTCTTTACCCCTGTGTTCTGAATTACCTTAATCCCAACCTAATCAGCTTTATTCTGAACTCTAAATACCAGGTTATAGATATATAAAACAGCCTCTCAAAATCCAGAAATAATAATTACCACTCCAGACTAAACATGTCTGCTATAAGAGCTTACAATGTAGGCCCCTGTTTTCTTTCTTTTTTTTTTTTTCCTCTGGAATGGCAGGTGAGAATTCTTGCTACTGAGCCACTGTCGCACTGCCCTAGGCCCCTGTTTTCTTATAAGCATTTTTTAAAGGAGACCATAGAGTAATTGTTCATTCATTTGTGGCTTATTTTGCCTCACCATATATCCCACAGGTTCAATCACATTGTTGCATGCCTCCTGAATTTCTTCCTTTTTTCGAGCAGCACAGTATTTGATCATATGTATACACCATTGTTTGGCAATCTACTTCTCAGTCGGTGCTTCCTTCAGCCACCTGCATTCAGTAGGCATCATGTAGAGGGCCCAAAGTCCACAGTCCATCAACAATCTCAATTTTAGATAATTTCATTGTTCCCAAGAGAAAGAATACCAATAAACACACACTCACCAAAAAGGAAAGCTAAGCTTCCCCTTAACTCTTGTCCCTCCCCTCATTATTTACCCCTGCTGTTGCTGTGGTAGTGCTGATGTTTTTCCTGTTAAACATAGCCCATAGCATTCAATAGCAGCTTTCCCCCTGTACCCTGGATTTAATTTAGGCAGAGGGGACCACATGTGCTAAAGCGTGAGGTGAGAACAAGATCCTGATTTTCTTTGTGCCCTTTAAAAATCTAGGCTCTTTATCAGGGCCTGAATTGTACCTTTGAAGTAGTTCTTGCAAGAACTTATATTTCTAGTGTTAATCATTGGGACACATAGGTCTATACAACCCCTTTCAATCTTGTTCACCTTCAATATGGTAGGATTACTTATAGACCCCCTAGAGAACCACCTTCTCTTCTATCTATTCCCTTACATTTGAGTTCAAAACTCATTAGCTAACCATTCACCCATGTCCAGCTTCTGTGTATATCTAAGTCCCCTATATTCTGTATTACCTCTGATTTTACCTTTGCTATTGAACCAGACCAACTTTTAAAAATACAGTTCCCTTCAAAGATCTCAAGATGTGGAGAATTTATGTAGAATTTGGCATTACTTTGTATATCGAATTCTGTGAAGATGTCCATCAGATATTTCAAAGACTGTCTGAAATGTGGCAAATTGGGATGTTAAAAAAATCCATCAAATAGGTCAAAGTAAATGAGTTTTTGAAGTTTTCTGCACATGGGACAATGAGTTAGATTATTATATACCTAAATTATGTTATTATGGTTAAATTAATATATAGATTTCTCTCTCCAACTCCCACCTACCAAAGATTGTATTATATATCTTCTAAATATTGAGAGATAAGATCCATCTGATACTACCAACATATCCCATAACAAAACTGAGGGGTATTTATATTTTCCCTAAAGGCCTATCATTTTGATTGCTTGTTATAAAGCCATTTGCCAATGTCAAATCAATTTGACTGGATTCCTACAAAAACTAAGTTTAGGTTGAAATTAAATTTTCACCAAATGGTTTTTACAAGGCATGAAATTATCTCAATGCTGAGAATCACCAAGTGAAATTAAACCCTTGTCAGAATTTTCCTAATTAGTCATTACTCATGACAACTGACTCATTTTTTCCTTTATACTACTGGAGCTACTTGCATTGAGATGATGCAGTGTCTTCTCATCAGTGCTTATTGGAAACTGTCCCTGTGAAGAGCCGTCCCTCCTAGCTGATCTTAATTTTATTTGCTATGTTTTTATTGATAGTGGAGAGAGATTACACTCTAAAGTGTCAAATGTCTTAGTAAGGAAAGGGGTGGTCTCCTAATTTCCATTCTTTTCTTCACTCATCCAACACCTAATATAAGCGAGCCCTGAGGTTGTGAAAGTGAATCAAGACCTGGTTTCTGGTCTTGATGATTAAGATGATTAAGAGTTAGCCAGTGTGGAAGATAGAGGGAAAGTAATTTAGGCAAAGGGGACCACATGTGCAAAAGCTTGAGGCTACAATAAGAGCATGATTTTATTTGTGCCTTTTAAAAATCCAGGCTCTTTATCAGGGCCTGAAAAAGTCCTCCTTCATCTACCCCCGCCCTCCCCTTCATTCTGCCTTTATATTATTCTTTTTCTGGATACAGTAAACTCATTTCCATTTCTTGGCCTTTGCAGTAACTATTCTCTAAGCCTGGAGAGATTTTTTCCCCAGGCTTTTGGCAAGGTAACCTCCTTCTTAAACTTCAGGTCTCTGCATAAATTACACTTCCTCAATGAGCCCTACCCCCTCCTGGACCAACCCACTTCATTATCTTGTTACCACAAGTTCTTCATTTTTTTTATCCCACCTATATGCCATAGTTTTTCGGTTATTAATTAACTTGCTTATTGTCTGTCTGTCTCACTAGAATATAAATGTCATGGTGGGAGTGATTATTTCTGTTTGATTCATTATTGTATTCCCAGGGCCAAACAATGTGTGGCTCATGGAAAAAGCTTAATAAATACTTGTTAAATGCATATTCTAAAATATAGGGCTTAAAATACAATTATGCAGTGATAAGGCTGGACAGATCATCAGGATGCAAATCATTTAGACCATGAAGACCTTGTTCATAAAGACATCTCTTAAGTGCAATAGGTAGCTATGGACAGCTGTAAGCTCTAGAGTTGCGCCACTGATGCTCATGGACTTTCTTTTCCTCTTTTGTTCATCTTGTACATAAGCGCATGTTTTTGTAAATTTATAATTCCTCCCTGCTGCAGAAGTCTTTCTTGAATTTCCAACAATTGGCCACTACAGTTGACCACTCCCTTGTGTGTGCCTCTATAATAAAACTTTTATACTACTGTAATTATTTATTTTCCATAGATATGTGTCCTATGAGATTCTGAGCAACTAGAGAGCTATGGTCATCACATTCCCTGTGTTTAGCAAAGTGTCTTCTACATAAGTAGATGCTCAATAAACATGATGGCTAAATGAAGATGATGGAGAGAATTCGGATATGAATGTAGGGAAATGAACTTTCTATTTGAAGATTTTCCATACAAGTAGAGAGAGGGCTTAGCCTTAATGTAATGCTAAATTGCTGTGTTGATTTAATGAGATGTAATCTGCATTTCTGTGGGTATGAACCCATTATCAACAGGATCTCTTGAAGATTTTATTTTTAGTAAAGGTGTGGTTCAACTGGATGAAGTTGGATTTTAATCTGGGTTATTGGAGTCTTTTATAAAGTAAAAATAAATTCAGCAAAAATGAGTGAGAGAAAAAGCCATAGGGGTAGGAAGCGAGAAGCTGGAAATCAATGGAATCTGAAAGAGAAATGAGAGGACAAGAAAAGTCAAGGAATCCAAGGGTTTCCAGCCAGCCTGAACACTGCCAACTCCAGAAGTAGCAAGCTGTCTAGCCAATGCCTTGATTTGAACTTCTGGCCCTCTGAAACCATGCTCCAATATATTCCTATTATTTAAGTGAACCCAATCTGTGTCATTTGTCATAGCAGCAAGGGAACAAAGACAATTGCCTAAAAACACAAGGTTATACAACCTTTGGCATGGCATATTTTTTACCCTTTGTGTACCACTGAGTTAGGGATGGTTAGCTCAAGTTACAAGCTTATTGCTTAGGAAGTGAAGAGTTTGTAGGAAAAGAAAATACCACCCCATTAGCTGCACACATAGATAGATTTAATAAAAAACAAAACTATTTCCTTTATAATTTCTGCACCTTTAATTCTGCTTTGATGCTTATCAACATGTGCTGGTATTTCTAAGGATCTTTGGGTGAGTTAGGGCAGCTCACTCTAATCTACTCCTGGTATTATAGACTTGGATTTATCATCTCTATTCTGAAGAGGCCAAAAGCTTGTTTATTTCCATTGATGCCTGTGACTTACCTAGGTGTGTGCTACAATAGTGTAATCAGAAACCAGTCCAATTTTGAGTGGATCTGAGTTGTGCAGTTTCATGAAGATAGTGTCATATCAGGCAGAGAAATTGGGAACTGGTAGGTTGTTTGGATAGCCTGGAAAAGTCTGTGATTTCTGTTATATTGTCTGTAGAACAAATGACAAGCTTTATTGTTGATGGTTTATGGTGCATATATGCATGCATAAAGTCTTAGCCCTAGAGAGTCATTAGAATATAGGTTAAATCTTAAAACATTAAAATAGTTTATCGCTTTTCCTTCTTTGGTGGACATTAAAAAGTCCATTGAGCTATTTCTTTTCAATAATTTTATTATTTAAATAGGAAGCCATCAGAAGCTCCTCATATTCTTTTTAGAATAAGTCCTTCCAAGGAACCAAAGAGAAATGTGATTTTTTAAAATAATGCTTTTCCGCCCAAAGTCAGAAGGCATAATCATTTAAGGAATGAAGCTGATTTTATTTCCCTTTTTCGTTTTATAGACTGCATTTACTACATTCTGCCCCAGGGTAATTACAGTCATGCAAACCTTAAAAATCGATTTCAGCATGACTTTTAAGGATGAATTGTACCCACTTTCATAATAGAAACTGAACAGTATTCTTCCTCCTTTAAATTGGTCTTGGGAACAAAAACATGTTTCTATGATGAGTTTTGTGACAATTTTGCAAAATGTTGGCATTTTGCACTGAGAAAACACTTATTTCTTATCCTTAATTATGTTAAAGTCATCTCTGTGTAACTCTATTTTCATATCCATGATGATTAGAATGGTGCAGTAACTTACTTTTTTATCTAAAGATGTTAAGTCATTAAAGCCCCTTTTTCCCTAAATAAACACACCATTTCTGGTTTTAGAGATGAAGCAATAATCAAGTAAATTTAGAAAACATTTATTGCATGCCTCTGGGTGCAAAGCACAGGATTTTTGATAATACAAGCAATACACAGATAAACGAGAGGTATTTTCTGCCATCCAGAACACTAATAGTGGGTTGAGAAAACAGACAGAGATATAAGTAATTCTAAAATAGTTCTTTGCTGAACAGTGCCACAATAGGGGTGCAAGCAAGCATTTCCCAATGTGAACATGAGACAGAAGGAACATCATGCTACCTATATGAACTGGTGATACTGATCACATAATTAATTTTAAAAAGTAAAACAAATTTCTTCTTTTGTCAAAAATCTCATAAGTAGGTCTCTTGGAAAATAGGACTAAATGTCTTGTTCACAAAAGGTACCAGGTGTGGTTAAAATACTTTCCTACACATCTGGGCATCATTTTCCTGCACATCCTGGCGGCTGAACAACAGAATGTGTCATGCTTCTATCTGGTTCACTGGACACAGAACCTTAACAAACTTCCTGACACTCTCCCTTTTCCTCGACGTGGTAGGTAAAATCTACTGAAGACTCTTAGGTGATTCCTTCAGAGGTTTGGCGGTAAGGAAAATTCTCTTGTTTTCCTTTACAACTTTATTATTTATTACCCCTGTGAGTATGTTACAACAAGGAAAACAAAATAGAAACATGTAAGAGATGCCTGTTTGTCTGAGTTAAGTTATCTTATGGTCAGTGGTAATTTTGTAGCACATTTTCCCTCACCCATAATTGCAGAGATTTTGAAGTTTGCAAATTGCACTTCTAGTTAGAAAGATTAAGCAAAGTTACCAAATAGTAAAATGTACTATGAAGCATTTTAAAAGAACCATCACTTTAGTGGAATGAGTTGAATCAAGCTTTCTTTTCTGAAACTTGATGTTCTTTATGGGACCCACTCACTGCAACAGGGAAAGTTGGCTATGTTTATACTAAGTAAAGACCCAGAACTGGTTGAAAATACAATTTCTTTGATTGGTACAGGCTCTGAGATAAGTGTTCCTACAGAAGAATGAAATAGCATCGATGATTATTAAAGTACCTGAAAATCCATCACTAATTATGAGAATTAGGGTGAAGGTATCTTGAATGACTTTTGAGGGTACTTGATGATGATAAGCGCATCATTATGTTACCTTGAAAAATCTAAAAAGCCTATTTCTTGCACTATACTAAGCACAGTGCAATTGGAGACATCTCAGAAAACATCTCCCATTCTAACCCAATCTGATTGGGTTAATCCAGTTATTAACGCAATCCACCTGGGATTGAGCAGGATTTTATACGGCAATAAAGAAACTTTGCAAGGAAATCAAATGTTCTATTGGATAGCTAAAATCTTTATTGGAGCAAGAGTATGGCAAGTATAAAATAACATTTATTGAATATTTATAATGGGCCAAGCAGTTTCGCAAATGCTTTACATCTATTAACACGTAATACATATGACAGCCTTACAAAGTAAGTATTATACCCCCATTTCAGATGGGTAAAGATTAGTGGTGCTCTTTAATTGCCCAAAATCACATAATTAGGAAGTGGTAGATCAAGGATTCAAGCTCTCTGTGCTCTTAACCACTGTTCTTAATGACTATGGGATGTTGCCTGTCATTAAGAAAATAGTTTCCAAATGTCACTGATAAACAATTATGTGGAATATTGAGTCTCTTGTGTGATTTACTTAAAACACACATTCTACATGTCCTACTTTTTCCTAGCAAGGCTGTATCCTGAGTTTTGTAGCTAAACAGGGCTTGCTTTCCAGCTGTAGTTGTCCCCAGTGAGGGGATTCACCTGGGAAGGCTGGGCTGGTACTATACGCTTCTTATGTATTAAATTCAGACTCCTAGAGGCAATGATAATAGTGAGTTTATTTTACAACAACAGTTTATCACTTGGTAAATATACCAAGCTCTCGTCCTATACTATCACAAACGCAATGCATCTTGGACTTGATTTTAAAATAGTAGTAATAAAGTATTTTTTCCTTTCCACAGTTATCCAGATCTACACTCCTCAAATTCTAAGGTGCATATGAGTTACATGAGGAAACGTGTTAAAATACAGATGGTATTTCAGTAACTTGAGGGTTGTTTGATGCCCAAGATTCTGTTGTTCTAACAAACTCCTAAGTAATGCTAATGCTGCTGATTTGCACAGCAAGGATCCAGAGCATGCATCCATTTTGTTTTGCTGGCTCATCCCTGCTTCACCTCATTGTACTCCAAGCATCTTTCAAGGTCCACTAAACCTTACCTTTGTGAAACCTCCGTTGACCATGTAGAAGCTCTTCCCACTTAAAAATCTCAATGAACATTATTGATTTTTTAATTCAGCTGGCCACTCCGCCTTAAACCTTCATCATTTTTACCCATGGTTTTAATTTGCATATTCCCATCCTATCTAAGTTGTTAATTACTTGAAAACAAGGATATGTCTCATTTGTTTTAGGGGTCTCTCTTTATCCCCAAGGCAAGTGGCAGTAGGAGCTGGTGAATTTGGATTATTTAGGATCCATTAAATCCATAATCTGAAAATGGCGGCTTAGTGAGGAGTGGGATTTAGTTTGTCCTCATTTTTATGTTCCTGCAAATAGCCAGGAACAGTACAGAACAACTGTTGGGGCCACATCAGTGACTGGACACACAGTGTACCCCAGTCTGGACAAGCTGGACTGGCTGCGAGCCCACCCAGAACCATGAGTTCCCCAAGCCACGGCGGCTGGTGCCCCACCCCCCAGGATGCTTCTCAGAGGGGAAAGGAGAGTTTACTGGCAGCAGGGGCTGAGTGCAACCAAGCGCCAAATGTGGAATTAATGAACCAATTCTGACTACTAAAAATAGACCTCCAGCTCAGCTGATGTTGCTGGTTTTTGCCCTGGTGCAGAGGGGGCAGGGCTGACAGAAAAAAAAAAAAACAAAAACCCAGAGGTTTTTGGATAGGACAGCACGAAATACTTGGAAGGGTCTGGGCCCATAAGGAAAGGAGGGAGCACATAAGACCTGGAGATACACAGAGCAATGTAGCAACTTAAGCTTTGATTGGTAGATCCAAGGAATGGGGGTCCCACTCTGAAAAGAATTTTTTTTCTTTTTTTTTTTTTGTGGCTGTGTTTCTACAGCTTGACTGCTGTTTGGATACAGCTGCAGGGCTTCTCAGGCTCCAACTATCCCAGGCATGGGCAGAATTAAGCTTGTTTGAGAGTTTGTCTGGAGGTTGTGCCTTCTCCAAGAGAGGGTGGGGTCCATCTCAGGTAGAATCCCTCCCTCAAGGAATTCAGACCCCAGTGTCTGGAAAATGAAGCATTAAAGCCAGCCTACAACCTCTCCTCTGTCTCAACCATGCCCCCAGCAGGGAGAGTCTGATGAAATTAAGGGTGCTCCATCACCTTATGCTGGTGGGACCTGCAGGCAGACAAGCAACACATACCAGCCAGGATAGGAAAAACACAGTCCAGAGACTTCATAGGAAAGTCTTTGAACATGCTGTGTCTCACCCTCAGGGAAAACCAACATAGGTGACTCTTTCTTCCTGAGAGGAGGCCAGTTTGGTCTGGGAAAATCTGACTGAGGTCTATAACACCTAAGTAGATCCTCCTAAGGGGGAAAAAGGCACGATACAGGCAGGGCAAGAAACAAGGAAACAAGAACTGAAAAATTCCAATCTGTTAAAGAAAACCTATGCTAGAGGACTAGAATAAGCTGAACTGAATGTCAAAGAAAAGATAGACAACAAAGTCCTCCAACAAGAAAATTCTAGGTAAAAAAGTGAAAATAATGTCCAGAATAAATGAATTAAGGAAATTAAATGCCTAGACACCAGCAAAAAATAATGAATCATACTAGGAAAATTGAAGATATGGCCCAGACAAAGGAACAAACCAACAATTCAGATAAAATACATGAGTTGAAATAATTCAGAGTGTTCAGTAGACATGGAAAACCTCATCAAAAATCAGATCAATGAATTGAGAGCAGATATAAGGAAGGCAAGGAACAAACAAAAGGAAGAAATCAAAAGTCTGAAAAAACAAATCACAAAACTTATGGGAATGAAAGACAGAGTAGAAGAGATGAAAAAAAAAAAACAATGGAAGCCTATGATGTTAGATTTCAAGAGGCAGAAGGCAGGATTAGTAAACTGGAGGACAGGACATCTGAAATCCAACAAGCAAAAGAAAATATAGGGAAAAGAATGGAAAAATATGAGCATGGGCTCAGGGAATTGAATGACAACATGAAATGCACAAATTATCCATGTTGTGGCTGTCCCAGAAGGAGAAGAGAAGGGAAAAGGGGGAGAAAAACTAATGGAGGAAATTATCACTGAAAATTTTCCAACTCTTCTGAAGGACTTAAAATTACATATTCAAGAAGTACAGCATACCCCAAACAGAATAGATCCAAATAGACATACTCCAAGATGCTAATCAGAATGTCAGAAGTAAAAAAGAGAGAATCTTGAAAGTAGCAAGAGAAAAATGATCCATCACATACAAGGGATGCCCAATAAGACTATATGTAGATTTCTCAGCAGAAACCATGGAGGCAAGAAGACAGTGGGATGATATATTGAAGATACTAAAAGAGGAAAAACTGCCAACCAAGAATTCTATATCCAGCAAAACTGTCTTTCAAAAATGAGGGGAAAATTAAAACATTTTCAGACAAAAAATCACTAAGAGAATATGTGACCAAGAGACTGGCTCTGTAAGAAATCCTAAAGGGAGCACTAGAGACAGTTAGAAAAAGACAGGAGAGAGAGGTGTGGAGAAGAGTGTAGAAATGAAGACTATCAGTAAGGGTAAAAAGAAGAAAAATTAGATAAGGCATATAAAATCCAAAAAGCAAAATGGTAGAAGAAAGTACTGCCTGTACAGTAATAATACTAAATGCTAATGGATTAAACTCCCCAATTAAAAGACACAGACTGGCAGAATGGATTAAAAAACAGGACCCATCTATATGCTGCCTACAAGAAACACATTTTAGACCCACGAATAAACATAGGTTGAAAGTGAAAGGTTGGGGAAAGATATTTCATGCAAACAACAAAAAGAAAAGAGCAGGAGTAGCTATACTAATATCCAACAAATTAGACTTCAAATGTAAAACAACTGAAGAGACAAAGAAGAACACTATATATTAATAAAAGGAACAATTCAACAAAAAGACCTAACAGTCAAAAATATTTATGCCCTGAGCCAGAATGCTCCAAAATACATGAGGCAAACACTGAAAAGAGAAAGAGACACATCTATCATAATAGTTGGAGACTTCAATTCCCCACTCTCATCAATGGACAGAACATCTAGATAAAGGATCAATAAAGAAACAGAGAATTTGAATAATACAATAAATGAGCTAGAATTAACAGACGTTTATAGAACATTACACCCCACAACAGCAGGATACACCTTTTTTTCTCAAGTGCTCATGGATCATTCTCAAGAATAGACCAAATGCTGGGTCACAAAGCAAGTCTCAATAAATTTAAAGAGATTGAAATCATGCAAAATACTTTCTCAGATCATAAGTTGGAAATCAATAATAGGCAGAGAGAAAATTCACAAATATATGGAGGCTCAACACCGTACTCTTAAACAACCATTGATCAAGGAAAAAATTACCAGAGAAATCAGTATATACCTCAAAGCAAATGAAAATGAAAACACAACATATCAAAATTTATGGGACACAGCAAAGGCAGTACTAAGAGGGAAATTTATTGCCCTAACTGCCTGTATCAAAAAAGAAGAAAGAGCAAAAATCGAGGAATTAACTGTCTACTTCAAAGAACTAGAGAAAGAACAGCAAACTATCCCCAAAACAACCAAAAGGGAATAAATAATGAAGTTAGAGTGGAAAAAAATAAAATTGAGAACATGAAAACAGTTGAGAAAATCAACAAAACCAGAAGTTAGTTCTATGAGAAATTAATAAGATACAGGGACCCTTAGTAAGGTTGACAAAAAGAAGAAGAGAGAGGATCTAAATAAATAAAATCAGAAATGGAAGAGGAGACATAACCATTGACCCCACAGAAATAAAGGAGGCAATGAGGGGATACTATGAACAACCCTATGCTAATAAACTAGACAATGTAGATGAAATGGACAACTTCCTAGAAAGGCATAAGCAACCAACATTGACTTCAGAAGATATAGACGACCTCAACAAATCAATCACAAGCAAAAGAATTGAGTTAGTCATTAAGAAGCTCCCCCAAAAGAAATGTCCAGGACCAGATGGCTTCACATGTGAATTCTGCCAAACATTCAAGAAATAATTATTAGCAATCCTGCTCAAACTCTTCAAAAAATTGAAGAGGAGGGAAGGCTACCTAACTCATTCTATGACACCAATATCACCCTCATATCAAAGCCAGACAAAGATACTACAAGAAAAGAAAACTACAGGCCAATCTCTCTAATGAGTATAGATGCAAAAATCCTCAAGAAACTTCTTGCAAATCGAATCCAGCACCACATTAAAAGAATTATACACCATAACCAAGTAGGAGTCATCCAAGGTATGCAAGGATGGTTCAACATAAGAAAATCAATTGATGTCATACATCATATCAACAAATCAAAGCAGAAAAGCCACATGATCATCTCAATTGATGTAGAAAAAGCATTTGACAAAATTCAACATCCTTTCTTGTTGAAAATACTTCAAAGGATAGGAATAGAAGGGAACTTCCTCAATATAATAAAGGGAATATATTAAAAACCCACAGCTAATATCATCCTCAATGGGGAAAAACTGAAAACTTTCCCCGTAAGATCAGGAACAAGACAAGGATGTCCACTGTCACCATTGTTATTCAACATTGTGTTGGAAGTTCTAGCCAGAGCAATTAGCTAAGAAAAAGAAATACAAGGCATCAAAATTGGAAAGGAAGAAGTAAAACTATCACTGTTTGCAGATGATATGACACTGTATGTCAAAAACTCTGAAAAAACCACAGCAAAACTGCTAGAGCTAATAAATGAGTGCAGCAAAGTGGCAGGTTACAAGATCAACACTCAAAAATCTGTAGTGTTTCTATATACTAGTAATGAATCAGAGGGGGGATTTAAGAAAAAAATTCCATTTACTGTTGCAACCAAAAGAATAAAATATTTAGGAATAAATTTAACTAAGGATACAAAAGACCTATACAAAGAAAACTACAAGAAATTGCTAAAAGAAATGACAGGAGACCTAAATAAATAGAAGGGCATGCCATGTTCATGGATTGAAGACTAAAAAAGTTAAGATGTCGATTCTACCTAAATTAATTTACAGATTCAATGCAATACCAATTAAAATCCCCAAATCTTACTTTTCAGAAATAGAAAAACCAATAACCAAATTTATCTGGAAGGACAGGGTGCCCTGAATAGCTAAAAATTTCCCAAAAAAGAAAAATGAAGTTGGAGGTCTCATACTTAAAATATCTGATTTTAAGGCATATTACAAAGCTACAGTGGTCAAAACAGCATGGTGCTAGCATAAAGATAGATATACTGACCAATGGAAATGAATAGATTGTTCAGATGTAGAATCTCTCTTCGATGGACAATTGATCTTTAATAAGGTGGTCAAGCCAACTCACCTGGGACAGAAGTCTCTTCAATAAATGGTGCCTAGAGAACTGGATATCAACATGCAAAATAATGAAAGGGGATCCATATCTCACATGCTTTATAAAAATTAACTCAAAATGGATCAAAGACCTAAACATTAGATCTAAGACCATAAAACTTTTACAAGAAAATGTAGGGAAATATCTTATAAATTTTATAATAAGAGGCAGTTTCCTAGATCTTATACCCAAAGCATGAGCATAAATAAATAAATGGGAACCTCTCAAAATTAAACATTTTTGTGCATCAAAGAACTTTCTCAAGAAAGTAAAAAGACAGCCTATGCAATGTGAAACAATATCTGGAAATGATATATCAGATAAAGGTCTAGTATCCAGAATATATAAAGAGAATGTTCAAATCAACAACAAAAAGACAATCCAATTACAAAATAGGCAAAAGACTTGAACAAACACTCCTCAGAAGAGGAAATACAAATGGCCAAAAGGCACATGAAAATATGCTCAACTTCCCTGGCTATTAGGGAAATGCAAATCAAAACCATAATGCGATATCATCTCACACCCACCAGAATGGCCATTATCAATAAAAAAGAAAACGACAAGTGCTGGAGTGGATGTGGAGAAAGAGGCACACTTATCCACTGTTGGTGGGAATGTCAAATGGTACAACTGCTATGGAAGGCAGTTTGGCAGTTCCTCAGGAAGCTAAGTATAGAATTGCCATATGATCCGGCAATACCATTGCTAGGTATCTACTCAGAGGACATAAGGGCAAGGGCATAAGCATTATTTACAGTTGCCATGAGGTGGAAATAGCCCAAATGTTCGTCAACAGATGAGTGGCTAAACAAACTATGGTATATACAGACAAGGAATATTATGCAGTTGTAAGACAGAATGAAGTTATGAAGTATATAACAACATGGATGGACCTTGAGGACATTATGCAGAAACAAAAGTACAAATACTATATGATCTCACTGATATGAACTAACATTAGTGAATGAACTTTGAGTATTGCAGTTAAGAACAGAGACCCTCAGGAGATAGAAATAGGGTAAATATTGGGTAATTGGAGCTGAAAGGATACAGATTGTACAACAGGACTGATTGTAAAAATTCAGAAATGGATAGCGCAATACTACCTAACTGCAATACAATAATGTTAGTACATTGAATGAAGCTGAATGTGAGAATGTTAGAGGGAGGAGGGCTGGGGGCACAAATGAAATCTGAAGGAAAGATAGATGATAAAGACTGAGATGGTATAATCTAGGAATGCCTAGAGTGTACAATGATAGTGACTAAATGTACAAATTAAAAAATGTTTTTGAATGCAGAAGAACAAAGGAATGTCACTATTGCAGGGTGTTGAAAATAGATGGTAATTCATATTTTAAAACTTAACTTATGTGTAAGACTAAAGCAAAAAATGTTTATTTTGTACAAAATTTATAATTTGACTAGAGCATTTCCTAATATAATTTATGTGAACAGTTTAATTGAACACCATAAGTACATGGAACCTAGAGTAGGGCATGAGATTTTTGTAGGTTTGTCCAGATTGATGTCCCTATAAATCCGAGAGTGATTTGAACAGTGAATAAAAAGTATTTGCAAAGTCCCCTTGGGGGCATGGCAAGAAAGAGGGAAAATTCAACTTCCTCATGTGGAGAATTCCTGATATTCTTACAAGCAGTGGGGACAACCAAAGCAGTAATCTGAGCCCTCAGTCTTGGGGTTTGTTCATGTGAAATTTATCCCCACAAAGGATAGGCTAAGCCTACTTAAAATTAGACCTAAGAGTCACCCCCAGAGAACCTCTTATGTTGCTTAGATGTGGCCTCTTTTTTCTCAGCCAATGTGCCAGACAGACTCACCGCCCTCCCCCTCTCTACATGGGACATGACTCCCAGGGGTGTAAACCTTCCTAGCAATGTGGGACTGGAAATCCTAGAATGTGCTGCGACTCAACATCAAGGAAATAAGAAAATCTTCTAGACCAAGAGAGGGAAGAGAGAAATGAGACAAAATAAATGTCAAAGCCTGAGAGATTCCAAACAGAGTCGAGAGGTTATCCTGGAGGTTATTCTTATGCATTGTATAGATATCACCTTTTTAGTTAGGGTATATTGGAGAGGCTGGAGAGAAGTGTCTGAAAATATAGAGCCATGTTTCTTGAAGCCGTGTATCATTGTATAATGATACAGCTTTCACAATATGACTGTGTGATTGTGAAAATATTGTATCTAATGCTCTTTTTATCTACGTTATGGACAGATGAGTAAAACATATGGATTAAAAATAAATAAATAATAAGGGAACAAATGTTAAAATAAATTTAGTAGATTGAAATGCTGGTGATCAGTGAAAGGAAGTGATAAGGGGTATAGAAAAAAATAGGGGAAACAAAGGCTAAAATATATTGGGTAGATGGAAATACTAGCAATCAATGAGAGGGAGGAGTAAGGGGTATGGTATGTATCAGATTTTTTCTTTCTATTTCTTTTTCTGAAGTGATGCAAATGTTCTAAGAAATGATCATGGTGATGAGTATACAACTATGAGATGATATTGGGATTATTGGTTATATACCAATAATGGAATGATCATATGGTAAAAATGTTCATGTTTGTATGTTGTTATGTTTAAAAAAAATTAAAAAGCGCTTGCTTCAGCAGCACATATACTAAAATTGGAACGATACAGAGAAGATTAGAATGGCCCCTGCACAAGGATCACACGCATTCATTAAGCATTCCATATTTTAAAATAATAATTATAATTAAAAAATCCATGATCTATTTTCCTCTATTATCTTGGGGGTGGGATTCTCATCCCACCTGAAGGTTGAATATGATCTCATCCTTTATGGTACTATCAATCTACTTAGCAATCTCTTACATACATCAAGATACTCTTAATCCCCCATATTTTGCTTTTCTCAGTGTAATTTGTCTTTACACGGTTGTAACATTGCTGCTATACCATGGTCCCAATCACTAAAGCTGGTCTGATTTCCAAAAATATTCCACCTGGACTGCTATGGCTAATACACTTAAAGTAACACCTTAGCTCCTGAGAAAAGTATAGGCTATGTCACGTTATTGTTCACCTCGTTCTCTTAGATTGAAAGTCTGTGCTCCAGGCTTGTGGTCTAGGATTGCTGACTCCATGTCTCAGGTAATTCCTCCATATGTGTCTTGGTCTGCTCAGTGGTACCTACACATTAGTCCATCACAGTTTTGAGCTGTCTTGATGTAGGGCTCTTACACTGAGCTGTGTGTGGACCAGAAGTCTTAGAAGTGCAAGAAAAATAAACCCAGTGTGAACCAGTTTTAAAATAAAATATGGTAATTTGTGCCTTATGTACCTGAGAAGTTCTATAATAGCCCTGGCTTCAGACGTGACTGAATCCCTTTCATTTGTTGTCTCAGCTTAGTCTTTCCTCAGCTTAATTCAAAGGCAGCTTCTCTCCGCATAGCAGTTGAGATGGCCACTAGAAGGTCCAAGTTGAATACAAAATACAAGGTGAGAAATATATAAGTGGAGAGAAATTATGTTTAATTATGTCCAGTATTGAATTTTAGGTACTGCAACTCCAAGTAAAGATGTGCCATTGGCATTTGGTCATTTAAGTTCTAGAAGAAAAAGAAAATAGCAGCAGTTAAAAGTAAAAGCTTTGGAAAAATTTTAATTATTTTTCCGAGCCTCAGTTTCATTATTTGTAAAATGGGACTGATAATTATGAACACTTTAAAATTATAAAAAATAAAAGGAATATTGTGAGGATTTAATAGCATAATGTATATACAGAATACATAGCAATGTCTCATGTACAGTAAGCATTCACTGTAAGCATATTTTGGCCAATAGTAATTGGCTAGAAGAATTTTATTCCTATTGAATCTAATAATTAAAATGGGCTTGGATATTGCCTGCTATGGAGTTTGTATTTCACTTTTCTAATAATCCACATTTACTGCATTTTATAAAAATATTCATCTATGGTGGATTGGAGGGAGAAAAAGAATAACTGTCCTTTATCAAAATAGTTTGAGAAATTCTGGTCCAGTAAAGAGGTAGAAATGAGGGACCTGTTTTCATCCTAATTCTTCTACTTGGCCAAATTATATGGTGGTCTGGACTTAAAAGCCCCCAATACATTAAATAAAGTTAAAACTCTATCTTTTTCTTCCCATCGAAGATTTCTCTTCTCTCTTTACTATATATGTATGTGTGTGTGTGTGTGTGTGTGTATTTGCTGTTAAACAAGGCATCTGTGTATACCCAGGGTAGACTGTAAGCAGTATACCTTATTATTTATTTATTTATTCTGGTAAAAAAGCTCAAGAAAAATTTGCTTTACATACTAACAGAATCATAAATGATGACAGTTATAATCATGGTTATAGTACCAGGTACATTTGACTATTAATCTGCCTTATACAGCAAGAGTATTTTGCAAATTTAAACTCACTTGGTGCAGTGCATTTGTGGCAGAGGAGTTGTAGATTTCTGTGTCTTAAACAGGTAAGTGAACGTAATTGAGAAATGACAAACTCTACCAACACAATCATTGAAAATTAAATTTTAAGTGAATCGACCATTATTTCTTCTCTGTAGCACTAACCATGAATTGGTCTTTTTATCCCCTATAGTTAATCAACTAGTCGTTATGGCATCTTGAATGTACAGTGCTAATAACTTCTTCATGTATAATAGTAATCAGAACAGCATATTGACTAAATTTCAATTATAATAAAACAATATTTTAAAAGATCCAAGGGGAGGGTACTTTGAATCCAGCCAGTTAAGGATTTTAATGAACATAGGGGATTTAAAATATTCTGTCACGCTTCCTTTCCTGTATAAGTGATTGATATTACCTGTAATTTAGAAGAGAAACAAAGGGAATATGCTTTTTCAATGTGCAGTAAACTACAATTTTATTTGTACTAAATTATCTCCTTTAAAGAAATTTTTTTTCCCTACTACAAGCTTGTGGGTTTCTTATGTGGCACTTTAATGTCTTTACAGTTTGCATTTTCTTACCAGATCTTTTGTGACACAGACTTAAAAACACCTTTTGATCTCAGGTTCATAATTATGCATTGAAGCTACTTATTCCCCTTTTTACAGCACAGCAGTGCTGCAGGAAGCATTAAAGAGTGATATATTTAGCAGAAAGATTCAAAGTCCTTGATGAATTTACTGTGATCTTAGGCATTTAACAAAGCTTTTTGTGTTTGAATGGCCTTTTATGCCATATGGGAATAATTCTGGTCCTGTTGCTATCACTAGCTACTTTGTATGAAGATCACATGAGATAATGGAAATAAAATCAGTTCAAACATGCTGTAAATGTATTCCAGATGTGGAATAGTAGTATCATCTAATCCAGGACTCTCTGGGAGGTGTATTTTTTTCCTTGAACGTTATATAAATCAAGACTGAGCAAGAAATGTGGTTTTTGATGGCCTTGTGACCTCTAATTAGAAGCAGATGCTATAAAAGGTGGGACCTTTGTTCTCATTACAATTTTACACTCGAACCCACAGCAATAATCTGGAACCCAACTTAACTGCCTACCACATCTGGAGACACAAGGAATTTTATTATAAAAATTTTATAACAAAATAAATTTTATCATTAAAAATTATTATAAAAATTCAGCTCACCTAAAAAGCATAAATCCCATTTATAGACCTCTGGTTACTGAACATCTGCTCACAATTGCCCAGGTGGCTGCCAAGCCCTACATCCTCAGGAGTGTTAGTGGGTTCAACTGGGTAAAAGGCTGTTTCTTTAGGGAATCACTTGTTTGAGAGAAAATGGAACCATTTGGAGTAGGCAACAGAATAATTGGGACGTTTCTTTGAAATGCAGATTTTTCTCTCTACTTCTGCCCTGAATGCATTTTCATTTTTTTTTTATTCATCCATTGTGTGCCAGATCATGTTCTGGGCCCTGGAGAATAAAGCAGTAACAAAATACCACCCCCTCCTGGAGCTTATGTTCTAGTTAGAGAACACAGACATCAAATTAAATAAGATATACAGATATGATGGTGATGTGTGCATTAGAGGAAAAAATCAAGAAAGGAGAGGACAAAGAATGCAGGGCAGTGGAGGGAGGGTTGCAATTATAAGAAAAGAGTACAATCAGAAGGTGGCATCTTCGAGCATTTACAGCTGAATGATACGGGGAAGGAGTTTCTGTAAATTCTTCAGTGTAAAGATAAAAGCTAGTGTGAAGGTTCTGAGGTGGGTGTGTTTTTTGTCTCCCATGAAAAGGAAGACCAGTGAGCTGGAGTAGAGGGCACATGGGGAGAGTAAAGCAAAGATGTGGGATAAAAATAAAGCAAAGTGTAGAAATTAGGAATTTGTAGGCAGAAATTTACAAGGAAGTGGGCACACTGCAGGAGGAACAAGTTTCGGAAAGAAGTTCAGGAACCCTCTTCAGGACATGTAATACTGGCCAGTCAAGTGGAGAAGTAAAAAAGACAGCCTTATATTGTTTTTTGAGAAATAGGTCAGGGCTGATCATATTTATTTGCAGCAAATGAGGAGAATCATATTTATTTGCAGTGAATGAGAGTCGACATGAAGTTGGGGAATGTGAGATCTTTATTTCGTTACTTCATAATTTAAAATCATGCAAGGACTCCTCATTAAGTGGTCCACTTTAGCCTAGAAATTCTTCCTACTCTTGAAACTTAACTATTAAATAGTATTAATGAATTATTTCAAATAGAAGGAAATATGGATATCATTACTAACCTCTGCACTCACCACCTAGCTTAAGCAAATCTAGTATTTTGCCATTTTTAATTTACCTTATACTTTACCTCTTGTTCTTGCTCTCTTTATAGCTAAAATTGATTCTTTCTTTTCATCTTTCCCTGATCTCATTCTCTTTTATACTCCAGAGATAAGCACTATATTGGATTTGTTGTCATCCTCATGCATGTCCTTAACATTTGTCAATATTTTGTACACAGCTGTAAATTAAAATTATATTGTTTTAGACTGTTAATGATGCCAGAAATGCAATATACCAGAAATGGGCTGGCTTTTATAAAGGGAAATTTATTATGTTACATGTTCACAATTCTAAGGTGATAAAAAATGTCCACACTAAAGCATCAGAGAAAGATACCTTGACTCAAGAAAGGCCAATCTGGAAAGGCATGTGGCTGGCATCTGCTGGCCCTTTGGCTTCTGGTTTCAGAGCATTTGCCTGGGGGCATTTGCATTTCCACATGTTTCTGTCTGTGTCAGCTCTGAGTTTTTACCAAAATGTTTCCCTGTACAGGACTCCAGTAAACCGATTAAGACTTAACCGGCTTGAATGGGCGGAGATGCATCTCTGTTGAAACCACCCAATCAAAATGTCCCCCCCACAACTGGGTGAGTCATATCTCCGTGGAAACAACTTAATCAAAAAGAACCCATCCAAACAATAATTCATTCCCCAAAGATTGGATTAGGATAAAGAATATGACTTTTCTGGGGTACATAATAGCCTCAAACCAGCACATATATATACATACATATTAATATATATCATGTACTATTTTATGTAGTATAGTAATATAATATTTTGCATATTATTATACTATATATGAATATTATCACAGTATATTTTCAACCTGCAACTTCCTTTATTTACTCAACATTATATATTTTTTTGTTTGCTGTGTGTTGGGGGTCACATTTCATTCTTTTTCCATGTGACTCTCCCATTATTGCAGCATCATTTTCATATTACTTTTTGAAATTTACCTTGGCAAATATGTAGTGATAGAGGTATAGATATAGACATATATTTAGGTCATTTACACTGCTGCTTTATAGTCTATTACATGCCTTTACCACAATATATTTATTCATTCTCCTATAATAGATACTTGGGCTTTTTTTTCTATCTTTTCACTGTTACAAACCATGATGTGAATAATATTTATATCCCTCCTTGTTTACTCCCCTGAGTTTCTCAGAAGTACATACCTAAGAAAGAAATTGCTTGATGTAAGGAAGTTCTACATCCCCTACTCTGTGAAATATTGTCAAAATACTGTTAAATAATAGTTATTCCAACTTACACTACCACCAAAATATTATGCAAATTGCATTCTATATTCTTGCCAATACTTGGCATTTTCAGAGTTAAAAAATTAATTGAGAGGTGCAAGGGTAGTTCAGTGGTAGAACTCTTGCCTGCCATGCAGGAGACCTGAGTTCGATTACAGGTCCATGCACTTCCCCCAAAAACAAACAAACAAACAAAACTTCAACAAATGGTGCTGCAATAATGGGATGCTCACGTGGAAAAATAATGGAATATGACCCTACCATACAGCATATGGAAAAAAATTAATTGAAAGATTTATGGACATGGAATGATATGCCATTATTTACATTTGCAATTAGATGTTTATTATATCTGGAATTTGTTTTGGAGCATGATGTGAGGGGCAGCTCCTTATGAATTAACAATTATCTCAGCACTGTTTATTAAATAACACCACCTTTCATGTTGTGCTGTTTTGAAAGGATGTATGTACCCTAGAAAAGCCATGTTTTAATCAAAATCCCATTTCGTAGAGGCAGAATGATCCCTATTCAATGCTGTATGTAATTAGATCATCTCCCTGGAGATGTAACCTAATCAAGAGTGGTTGTTAAACTGGATTAGGGGAGATGTAGCTCCACCCATTTGGGTGCATCTTGATTAGTTTCTGAAGTACTATAAAAGAGGAAACATTTTGGAGAATGAGAGATTCAGAGAGAGCAGAGAATGCTGTAGCACCATGAAGCAGAGAGTCCATGTCCCAGTAAGAATAGAAATGTCCAAAGGCATCCAGGGAAAGCTTCCCGGGGAGCTTCATGAAACAGGAAGCCAGGAGAGAAAGCTAGCAGATGAGTCCATGTTTGCCATGTGCCCTTTCAGCTGAGAGAGAAGCCCTGACTGTGTTTGCCATGTGCCTTCTCACTTGAGAGAGAAACCCTGAACTTCATCAGCCTTCTTGAACCAAGGTATCTTTCCCTGCATGGATGCCTTAGATTGGACATTTCTATAGACTTGTTTTAATTGGGACATTTTTACTTCCTTAGAACTGTAAACTAGCAACTTATTAAATTCCCCCTTTTAAAGCCATTCTGTTTCTGGTATATTGCATTCGGGCAGCTGGCAAACCAGAACAGGTGTATTATCAGGTTTTAATATATTCATGAGTCTTTTTTTTCTGTTATTGTTAGTCTGGTTATTGGTCAATTGTCTATTTCTATGCCAACATCATACTATTTTAACTACAATTAACTTTAACTATATATAGTAAGTTTTCTCCTTCCCCCCTTGTTCTTTAAAATTGTCTTTACTATTCTTGGTCTTTTGGTTTTACATATATATATGTATAGATATATTTGGATTAGTTATCAAGATACCATGAAAACTTTATTTGGATTTTAATATGATTTACATTGTTTTAATTCAGTAGTTTAATTAGGGAGGCACTGGTGACTTTACATTATTTCACCTCCCCTTCCATGAGTAAGGTATATCTTTGCATTCATGGATTTTTTGTCCTTTGATAATATTTTATAATTTTCTGTACAAAGGATTGTGCATTTTGATATTCCAGAATATCTTATTTTAGTATTTTTTGTCTTGCTGAATGGCTATTGGAAGCCATAACCATAGCTGCAGACAGTAGTGAATTTATAACCACACTTATAAAATTCTTTCTTGCATTGTAATTAGATAATTATAAGTCTTACCTCTAGTAAACTATGAACTCTGTGGGACTCTATGGGATCCATACACTTTGTAGATCTTCAATAAATGTCAGCTGTTTAGATGAATAACTGTATGACTATATTTCAATTACCCTTGCTATATATCATCAAGAAGTTCTTTGTGGTCCATTTCTCTCTGCTGCAACCTGATCTGTCAAATGAGGTTGATGAGAGATTAAACCTCTCAAGGTCTGTGATGGGCAATAGATATTCTTGTTTCTATAGCATTGACTTGCCTGGCTGAGCTAAAGAGTTGTATGAGTCTCTTCTTGAACACAGGATTTATTGCTTGAACACATTTTAGGTCTCCAGTTCTCTAGCATTAATAGTAATTGCCACCTTGATGGATTCCTTATGCTGACTTATCCTTTCCTGAGATGAAAATGTTTAGAGGTAGCCACACTGCCAATCAAAGACAAACTGAAACAGAAATGACCTGAACTTGAACATGCAAACACTAAATCTTTAGACTTTTTTTTTCCAAATCTTTCCACAAGTGGATTGTTTCCGGATTCATTCTGCACTGGCTCTGTAGCAGGTAACCTCTGGGGAGCGTCTACCTGTCAGGTAGAGCTTTTTGACTCATGAATTCTCCTTCTAGAAGGGTAACATTAACAAATGAAAGGAAAACATAATAGTGTAGAGAGATCTGAATTTGCAATTTAAATAAAATTGCAAGGACAGGCATTGATTTATTCTGAATGTCCTTTCAAGGTTGGACAAAAACTTTCTCAAGCTAAGAGGACTTTTGATTTTTATGGGGACTTTGTATTATGATTAAATTTTTTTTGGAGTACCAGCATTAATGCACTGTATTTATAAAGAGACCACTTACAGAGATCTCACGGCACTTTTTTTTTAGAGCTTTTTGTTTGCCTTCTCAACAATCCTTGCTTCATCAAAGTCAAGTTATCACCCAAATTTTCATAATTTATAACACTTATACTGAGTGTTTTTCACTAATCTTCTTCCTGATGAATTTGACCGACATAGCCTTCATTTTATTCCTTCATTCTACTACAAGAGATAATTAAAAATGTTTTAATGCTGATAAGAAGGCATAGTAATTTCTGTCATAGTACAGAAATTTCCTTTCCAAATTGAATATTCTCATTTCTAACTAAGAACATTTTAAGTCAGTTGTGGTCTGTGAGCATGAAGCTAAGAATATGTCTGTTGTCTTTAAATAGTTCAATATACTTAACCCCTGGGGAAGAATCAAGTTCTGGTGGAAAGAAATCATTTACAACAATAATAACAATCCCATCATAACAAGAATAACAAGTACAGCAACACTGTAATAAGAACAACAAGTAACTTTGGACATGTATACCGGGAGCTATCTATATTACCTCTTCATACTGCTGTCTTGTAAATGGATGTTATTTTTATTTTATTGATGGTGAAGTTAAGTCACAGAAAAGTCAAATTACTTTCCTAAGATCACATAGCTAGAAGTAGATGATTTTGGTGTCAAGCTATTGCTTTTCTGATTTTCAAGTCAACCCTTTTAATTGCTATACTGCATTTCTTTTCCTCATTAACATAGTGGTATGACTATCTAGGAAAGGAACATAAAAGATTATTAGATATTTGGTGTCATAGATGAGACAAAAGATCATATAAACGTTACTTTTACTGTAAAATAATTAGAACAATTTCTACTCATCTTACATTTATTTTTTGCAGAAACCAAAGATTCAATTACATATTGAGCACAAGATAAAAGTGTCTTTATGGCCACGTTGGAATATGAAATTGACAGTGCCCTAATGCCAACTGAAAAAGGTCATCCTGTGTATTAATCTCAAAGACCCTTTGCAATTTTTTTTTAACTAATGTGACTTCTTCAGGATCTACCCACTTTTTTCCCCTCTTTAAATAACTAGGACTGTTAGAGATGTACCTTCTGATGGTTATTCATGTTTTTAAGTATGTGATATAAAAGGGGATGATTCTATTCTGCTAGAGGTCAGTTCTTCATGGTGTCTGAAAATCAGCATTAATTGGTATTTTAGTTTGCTAGCTGCCAGAATGCAATATACCATAAACAGAATGGCTTTTTAAAAGGGGGATTTAATAAGTTGCTAGTTTACAGTTCTAAGACCGAGAAAATGTCCCAATCAGAATAGAAATGTCCAAAGGCATCCAGGGAAATATACCTTGGTTCAAGAAGGCCCATGAAGTTCAGGGTTTCTCTCGCAGGTGAGAAGGCACATGGTGGACACAGTCAGGGTTTCTCTCTCATCTGGAAAGGCACATGGTGAACACAGCATCATCTGCTAGCTTTCTCTCCAGGCTTCCTGTTTCATGAAGCTCCCTGGAAGGTGTTTTCCTTCTTCATATCCAAAGGTCGCTGGCTGGTAAACTCTCTGCTTCTCATGACTATGTCATTCTATTTTCTTTTTCTGCTCTCTCTAAATCTGCTTTCTCCAAAATAGTTCCTCTTTTATAGGATTCAAGTAAAGTAATCAAGACCCACCTGGAATGGGTAGAGATGTGTCCAGTTTAACACCCACTCTTGAGTGAGTCACACCTCCATGGAGATACTCTAATCAAGTTTCCAAAATGCAGTACTAAATAGGGTTTAGGAGAAAAGGTTGCTCCCACAAGATTGAATTAGGGTTAAAACATGACTTTTCTAGGGTATGTTAAGTCCTTTCAAACCAGCACAATTGGCCCCCTGCTTGTCCCTTTCTCTGTTTACTGTTTGCTAAGATTTTCATGTTTACTATTTACAAAGATTATCATTTACTAAGATGACTGGGCTGTGTACTAAGCTAGATGGTTGCATCGTTCTGGCTCCCCTGAAGGCCCTAAAATAAAGTGCACAGTCAAAAGCAGCCATGCAAGAAGGAATCAATGTGGCTGGAGAGCAGGAACCATATGCTCAGACTTCCTCCTTCCCTCTCTACCCTCCCTCTCCCTGGAAGATTGTTTACTGTAGCTGAAAAGAGTAATGAAAAGGTTTAACACAGATCTTCCCTTTAGTAGGATTAGTTGCATTTGTAACGCCGGCAGGTAAGTCACCCTGAAAGAACTTGTAGAGAGCCCACACCAAGGGAGAAAAACTCAATTTTTCAACTGAGCATCTGAAAGGGATTCCTCCAGTTATAATTCCTGCTTAGAAGAATTTTCAAGAGAAGCAAATAATTTCAGCAAGTGATTCATAGTACACAGTGGCCATTAACTCCAGTTACAACCACCTTTACAGGGGATGCTGATGACTCAAAGCCATCTTTCTCTATTTGGTTGGTGTACGTTTCTTTGCCAAGTGCCATTCTCAGAAATTAATATAATCATCATGTTTAATGTTCAATATTAAGGGGAAGAATGAGTTCTGGAATGGCTAGGTACATGCTATGTTGTGGGTAGAACTCCATGAGCTGTTAATATTTTCAAAGCAATTCTTAATTTCTGAAGGCATATTAACATATTAACAATGTTTATTGGGGATGAGCCTGATTTTTTCCATCAAGCAAAAATTTAGGATATAGGTTAATATTTCCCAGATTAGAAGAAATTCCCATTCTGTAATGTTGTTTTGCTCAAGGATCCATTCTTGATATAAAACCCTATGTATCTGAAATACATTGTGAAAGATAAACAACCAACATTCCATCTTCATGATCCTAATATTTTAAGTACATAATTTAAAAAATAATATTTTATTTGAACCTTCCCACCAAAATAAAAAATGAAATTGTTGCTTTCTACAAGTCACTTGTGGCAGGACAGTGAGACTGTTTCACATTTTGTTGAGAATGAAAATTTCATTATATGAAGGGATGTGACACGTTCTACAAACGTTGCTTTCAATATCTTATTTTCAAAATATCCCTGCCTGATTGAAGTTGAGTTATAAAGGTGTTTTTTCCAAAACTATTATTGATTAGTCCTGCCCCCCCCCCCAAAAAAAAAAAAAATCCTTCATTCACTTCCAAATAGTGTCATTTCTGTTTGGGTTAAGTTGTGATCTAGCCTCAGGAGGTTTTGTCTCTGTGTGGCACTTTGAACTGAGAGCAGGACAGAAAAGGGGTTTATCTTGCCTTTGGATGAGAAGTTGGCATGTCTTCCACTGTCTGCTGTTTTCCCTTTTACTCTGAGATCCTGACCTTCTTTAAATAATAGATATGTTTTTCCTAATTTTATAGTAAAAAAATTCTGTAAGCATTATTAATAACTTGCTTTAACATCGACTATCCCTCCTACAAAAAGCTTCCTGATATTTACCCTGTTTTTTACCCATTTTATACTCTTATACGTTTTATACTGTTAAATCTCTCATTTTATTGTCTTCTAGAATATTTAATGTAATTCACACCTGCTTAAAGCTTATAAATACAATACCCAGTTGACAAGTATAGTAAGAATGCCATTGAGATTTAGATTACAATAGTTTCAAGATTCTTTCTTCCCTTTCAGAGTCATCAGTTATTTTATCTTTGCAGTTGAGCTGGTAAACATCCTGCTCCTTAGTACTTCTAAAGTGCTGTTTAGAATACTAGTGAATTTTTAATCAAATATATATATAGTTAAGCCACAAAGCAAATATACACCTTTGTTTTGTGGCCCATGCAAATCTTTAATTTGCTTCTTACAACAGCAATAATAACCCAAATGAATTTTTCTTTACGTTTATTGGCATTGAGTATTAAGGTGCTCAATTATTTATATCGTTTTCTAGACTCTTTAGGTGATCAGTAAAATTGTGTTTTTAATTATTCTGCCAAGGGTTTATTACCTTTGAAAGAAGTGTCCGGCTTGACACGCAGTCTATTTCAGCCTCATTACCTGAACTATTAGATTGCATGTAAAAGAATATTTAAATACCTATTTATTATCTAATTGCTAAAGAAGCCTGATAAATTCAAGTTGCTGGCTCACTGAAAAATAAGATAAATTGAGAAGTAACTAAGTGATTGATTCATCTCCTCTGGGGAAAAAAATAAAACATAAATGTGTCAAATCCAGTTATAGAGAATTGATGTTTTATGTAACTCCTTGTGAAGTAGAAATTAAATTTCCTTAAAAGGTTATATTAAAAAGGAGATGGGATGGAACCATGAAGCAACACTCGATTACTCTAATAAATCTGGGAGAAAATACATTTTGAAAACTTTTCTGAAGTGTGGTATTAAATTGATTTATTCAGTCCTAAGCGGTAATTATGGAATGTGCTTATCTCAAAACCCTCTGCTTCTATTGATCCTCCTGTCTTCTGATGAAAAGCTCATAATTCATTACATTCTTGAAGTTTAGAATTGTTAGAATTATTTATGATCCGTGGTCTTACGTGCTGGTAACTAAGGTTTTTGGAGTGGATAATTTACACTGCAGCTCGCTGGTTCTTTCCCTAAGCCAAATGGGTAGCTGGCAGACTCAGGCAGTGTGGAGACAAAAATGTAGGTTTTCTGCAGGATTTGGGGGTGCTAATTATGTCCGGAAACCAAGGAATCTGTAAGAGTGGTGGACGTTTCTGATCCAGGAGGCAGGTTTCCTCTGTGGTGCTCTATTGGTGAAGCACGAATATTTCTCATTGTTTACTTAAATTTACAAAATTCCCTGAAATTATAGTCCTCTGGAAATCCAGTACTTAGGTTTCTGGTACTGTGTGCCTTAGGCAGGTGCATCGTTAAGCAGTATAATAAAGGGTTCCTTGCAGTGTTAAATAATTCACTTAGTTGAATTCATGTTTTCTGTGGCCACATACTCTGCCTAAACCTAGTCTAGGTGTTGCTTTTCAGTTTAGAAGTGGCATTGCATATGGCAGTCACCCCAAAATCTGTTCCTCCTTTGCCACACCTCATTTCTGTTATGATGCCTAAGTCTGTCCAGTTACCAAGAACTAAACCAGAACATCTTCTTTGACTCTTTTTGCTTTCTCACCTCTACTATCCAATTAGTTATAATGTCAGGTCCAGTCTTCTACCATTTTGCTCCATGGGTTCTTTCCATTCTGTTCCCACAGCCATACCTTGGTTTCAGGATTTCATTGCATCTCATTTTGACAGTCACAATTGTCTACTGAATAATCTCCCTGCTTCCTGTCCTTTCCTCAGCCAATCCTTCCTGCTGCCAAATTAATCATTCTGAAGCACAGCTCTAAGTATATCATTCTCTAGCTCAAAAACCTTTAATGCCTCCCCTTTTACTAAAAATTTAAATTCTTCCGCTTGGAAATCATGTTCCTGGGCAATTTGAACACACCAATCACACTTTTAAAAACCTTTCCAACCACTATTCTACTGCATGGCTATTCATTTCAGCAACAAGATCAGCAGTTTCTAGACTGAAAGATTTCATTGGTATTACCATTAATAATAATATTATTTTGAGCAATAGACATACCCTTAATAAGTAGATCATTAAAAAAATGAGCAAGTACAAAACCATCATCTACTGTGTCATTATTTCATAAAATATAAGATGGTTTTAATGTAAACAATTATGAATATTATAAAATTGGAAAACATGATTATCTTTAAATGGAGCCAACTCAGCTATATGAAATACTAACAATTCATTACTTATTTTTTTCATTTTATTAAGAACATCTGAATAACCCCCATAATGGTGTAGAAATCACAGAATCAGATTACACCTAAACCCATACCATGTGTATTAGTTAGGGTTCTCTAGAGAAACAGAATCAACAGGGAACACTTGCAAATATAAATTTATAAAAGTGTCTCACGTGACCGCAGGAACACAGAGTCCAAAATCCACAGGGCAGACTGCGAAGCTGACGACTCCGATGGAGGGTCTGGATGAACTCCACAGGAGAGGCTCACCAGCCGAAGCAGGAATGGGGCCTCTCTCCTCTGAGTCCTCCTTAAAAGGCTTCCCATGATTAGATTTAGCATCACTAATTG